>MDKI01201511.1:0-15222 GCA_005239505.1 Nicotiana paniculata | reverse complement strand
AAGCATTTAAGAAATACAAGAATGAAGTGGAGAATCAATTGAATAAAAAGATCAAAATGATTAAAAGTGACGGAGGTGGAGAATATGAATCTCCGTTTGCAGAAATATGTTCGGAATATGGAATTATCCATCAAACTACTGCACCTTACACACCTCAATCCAACGGAATTGCGGAAAGGAAAAATCGGATATTAAAGGAAATGATGAGTTCTTTATTAATAAGTTCCCGATTACCGCATAGTTTGTGGGGAGAAGCTATTCTCACAGCTAACCGAATACTCAACATAGTACCCCACAATAAAACGCAATCTATTCCATATGAAAAATGGAAATGAAGAAAACCCAACTTAAAATATTTCAAAGTGTGGAGGTGTCTAGCAAAGGTAAAAGTTCATTTACCTTAAAGGGTTAAAATCGGACCAAAAAAAGTAGATTGCATTTTCATTGGATATGCTACAAACAGTAAAGCATGTCGGTTTTTGGTTCATAAATCCGATAATCCCGAGATTCATGTTAATACGGTAATGGAATCAGATAATGTTGAATTCTTTGAAAGCATCTATCCATATAAAACTGAATGCGAGTCGTTAAGTGAATGACCAAAACGATCTCGGGAAGAACCAAAAGAAAATACTCCAAGTGTAGAAGATCCAAGGCGTAGCAAACGTCAAAGAACATCTACTTCCTTTGGACCATATTTTGCCACATTCTTGCTTAAAAATGAACCTCAAACTTTTAAAACAGCTATGTCGTCTTCTGATTCAGCATTTTGGAAAGAGGCAGTCAATAGTGAGATTCAATCAATTTTGGATAATCATACATGATAATTGGTTGATCTTCCTCCGGGAAATAATCCTTTAGGTTCGAAATAGATCTTTAAACGGAAGATGAAAGCTGATGGCACTATTGACAAATATCAGGCAAGACTTGTTGTCAAAGGTTATAGACAAAAAAGAAGGCCTTGATTACTTTGGCACTTACTCGCCAGTAACGAGGATAACATCTATTAGGGTGTTAGTGGCACTAGCGGCCGTGTATGGTCTTGGAATCCATCAAATGGATGTTAAAAAAACTTTCTTAAATGGAGAATTGGAGGAAAAGATTTACATGGAACAACCTGAGGGTTTTGTGATTCATGGTAAAGAAAAGAAAGTGTGCAAACTTGTTAAGTCCCTTTATGGACTTAAAAAAGCACCCAAACAATGGCATGCCAAATTTGACCAAACAATATTGGCAAGTGGATTTAAAATCAACGAGTCTGACAAATGTGTTCACATTAAAAATACTCTAGGTCATGAAGTCATTGTTTGTTTATATGTTGATGACATGTTGATAATGAGCAAAATTATGGAAGATATAAATGCTACAAAGCGCATGTTGGCTAGCAAATTCGACATGAAAGACTTAGGAGTTGCTGATGTGATCTTAAGAATCAGAATTCACAAGACTCCACAAGGTCTAGCATTATCACAGTCTCACTACATTGAAAAGGTACTTGACAAGTTCAAGTATTTGGATTTCAAAATTTCCAAGACTTCAATTGACGTGAGCTATGCATTTCAAAAGAATGAAGGTGAAAATGACTCAACTGGACTATGCAAGAGTACTGGGATGTTTGATGTATATCATGAATTCTACGCGACCAGATATAACATGTGCTATTTGCAAACTGAGTCAGTTTACAAGTGATCCCAATCAAATACATTGGATGGCAATGAAATAAGTTTTGGGGTATCTGAAACATACCTAAATCTATGATTTGCATTATAACAAATATCCATCCGTGATCAAGGGATATAGTGATGCAAATTGGATCATCGGATCATCTGAAGTTAAATCCACGAGTGGATATGTTTTCACAATTGGGGGTGGAGCCGTTTCTTGGAAATCATCCAAATAAACGTGCATCGCCCGTTCTACAATGGCTCCGGAATTTCTTGGAATATATTCAATCCATTTTGGCCCAAACCTTTGGCACCTATTTGTATACATTGTGATAGTCAAGCGGAAAAAGGCAGGGTTGGGAGCATTATGTATAACGGAAAATCTCGTCATATACGATGGAGACACAATACTGTTAAACAACTACTCTCTAGTGGTGTTATCACAATTGACTACGTAAAGTCAAGAGATAACGTGTCGGATCCACTTACAAAAGGCCTATCTAGAGAGGCAGTTGAAAGATCATCAAAGGGAATGGGGTTAAGGCCTAGGACAAGTCATCATGGCGGTAACTCTACCTAGCAGACTGGAGATCCCAAGAGCTAGGTTCAAAGAGATCAAACAAAGTTATGAATGACGGTTCAACATTTTCAAATAACTCAATCCATTCTCTTGATGAAGATAATGTTCAAGAATCGAGGTAAAGCATTAAGGATTTTTGATGAGTCAATAAATCTTAAAGCTTTTTAATGATTTTCTAAGTCTGGCAGGATATGACCAGATAGTATGTCGACAGGATTACACGTTTAGGAATCACCTATGTGAATGTGAAATGTAAGACTCTTCAAAGAGAATGAAAGTAAAGGTCCATTCTCTAAGCACTCATGAAAGGCGGTGTTCATGGCTGAAACGAACACAACCATTAGAACCATAGATGGTTAAGGATTGATTGTTTGACTTATGTTATCTAGGTATACAACAAAGCTCGACGGTTCAAAGACATCAAATCTACTGATTGACCGAGTATATCCGATATAAGTTCACTACGAAAATTTGAAAGGGAAACCTACTTATTCAGATGCAATTAATTCTTGCATGTAAAACACACACGTGTCCATGCATTCCTTTATTTTATAGTCATTCCCCATTCATGTGGGGGATTGTTGGGTTTTAAGCTTGGTGTAGCTTAATTTTAAGCTTGGTGTAGCTTAAAGAGGGTGAATGGGAAATGGAGGAAAAATGAAATATTTGAGTTTCCTCCTTGGCAAAGGGACATTGTCCCATCTTGGAGGAAGAAAAGACTTTTGATGGGTATATATACAATTGCTCTTCTTCTAGCTCTTAAGAGTTGAGAAGAAGGAAAGCCTCGCGCCGTCGTCGTCGTCGTCGTCGCTCGCTCGTCTTGGCTTCGACTTCGGCTTCGGATTCAAAATTCAATCCGGAATAACCCATGACCCGCGACCCGGTTCGGTTTGGTTTTCTTTGCCGAATTATTTTTAAATCTGTTTTCTATTTTTCCCCGCAAATATTCCCACATGTTCCAATAGCTATGGCTGTTCTAAAAGGTTGCAAACCTTTTTAGAATCAGTGACAAATGGTCTATAAATACTTCTTGAATCCCAAAATTTTTACTTACTAAATTTTTTGATTATCTTCTTCTTCTTCTGCATAATATTTTCCAGTGTATTTTACAACCATTGACTGGTTCGCCGTTCACCGGAGTTTTTGGTACCAATACGCTGGTGAGTTAAATCGTTCTATCTTGGGAGGATAATATTCCAACACCTCGGGTACTTTAGGGGAATAACTTTCTTAAGGATATACTGTGCATTCAGTGGGCTCTATTAATTCCTATACTGTTTTCCAGAATTTATTTCGTTAAAATGATTCTACTAACTTTCGTTTCTGGTTTTATTTCATAATTTAATGTTTTATGGGGTTTTACAGTAATACAGATTGGATAACAAACTGACCACCACAAAAGTGAAAGCTCATTCCTGCCATTACCATCTGCACTTTTTAAAAAAAAATACAATTATATTCTCGCGTGCACCTCCTCTACTATGCCACTAGGTGAATAGACAGAAACTGGCCGAGGATTTGAAGTTATGGACTTCTGAATTCTAGCCCTTAGTAGTCCTTAGGTTCTATGAAATTTTTAAGACAAATACAGGATTTGAGACAACACTACTAAACTCCCGAACTTGTACTATAAATAGTACATCTGCCTCTGAGTCACAGGTATCTGTGACTCTGTCCACTAAGGTTTGGTCAGATGGGAAGAGATAACCCAATATTTTTTGCCTCAGCTACTATTAGAATCTTGATCCTCTATATTGCAAGATAGAATGATCTATCATGCTTTTTCAGTTTTACAATCCAACTTAGACTATTGGTATAATTTAACCTAATATATAAAATATGTCAATTTTTTAAAGTTGTCGATCAATATCAATTAAAGATGAATCGATTTTTGCAATGACCTTATAAGAGATATATTGCTTCATTTCCTCACTCTTCTAATTTTGATTTAAACGTTCTTCTTCCAATATGAGTTATTCTTTATCTTGATATTGTGAGAGTTTTTGGTCCTTGACTATGATCACTCATATCCACTCTTTGGTTTATAAGTGCTCATGTTGAATTAGTTGCACATGAGTATGGTGTAACGACCTGACCGACCATTTTGCTTTCTAGAATCCCGTTCCCCTAAATAATACTCCTTATATGTTCTTTTATTGTTTATTACTTGTGGGGATGGTTATTTTGAGATTTAGAAGGCTTCGGGTTGAAATTGAAACATTTGGTTCCTTAAGTTGGCCTTAAAAGGCTAAGTTTGACTCCGGTTAGTATGATGATTTCGTAAATGGTCATATGCTTGGATCAGGTTTTGGATGACCCGGGAGCGTTTCAGCGCCTAATATTGAAAGTTGGTTCTTTGAAGGTTTAGAAGTTCCTTAAATTTGGTTTGGAACAGGTTTTTGGTGATATCGAGGTCCAAATAGAATTCTGAGATTGGGAATAGTTTTGTAATGTTGTTTAACACTTGCACACAAATTTTGGTGTCATTCCGAGTTGATTTGATAGGAATCAGACGAGCAAAAGTCTTTTTAGAAGTTTTTGAGTTCATGAGTCAATCCATGCGTTTTGGCATCCGATTCGTGGTTTTTGGTGTTATTTTAGTGTTTTGACCACTCGAGCAAGTTTGTATGAGGTTATTAGACTTGTGGGGGTAGTTGGTGTGGAGCCTCGAGGGCTCGGCTGAGTTTCGGACATGTGGCAGGAGTTGAAAACACATCCATTTTCTAGTGTGAGTGCTGGTGCTGCAAGTCTCGCAAATGTGAGAAATAGTTTGCATTTGCAAGAAGAGCTTCGCAATTGCGAAGAAGCTCGAGTTGGGAAGTGTTCGCATTTGCGACACCTGAGCTGCATTTGCGACCTTAGTAGTGTTCGCATTTGCGACACTTTTTTCGCATTTGCGACGTTAGCAGCTGAAGCCTAGGGTTCGCATTTGCGACCTTTGCATTTGCGAAACCAGTGTCGCAAATGTGACATCAGAGGCCTGTGCCCATCTCATTTAATGCGAGACTTAGACAATTTATCTCATTTTCTATTCATCTCTTGGGCGATTTTTGGAGCTTTTGGAAGAGGGTTTTCACCTAGCACTTTGAGGTAAGTAATTTCTACACAACATGAGTTAAATACATAGATTATGGATAGATTAACATATAAAAGTTGGTGAAATCAAGGGTTTAGATGAAGACCTAGGTTTTGGGTAAAATTGAGATTTGACCACAAAAATGGTTATAGAATTTGACAAAAATCATATATTTATGTTCCTAAGGTTATGAGTAACAACTTTCTTCAAAAATTTCCGGAATCCGGGCACGTGAGCCCGGTGGTGAATTTTGAGAACCTTACATTTCGGGTTGGGTAACCTCTTAAATAATTGGAATACAAAATTTTGAGTATGTATTGATTAGTTTATATACTATTTGATTAGTTTTGGGTTGATTCGACATTGAATTGAGGGTGTGAGTACATTCTTGGACCGGAAAGTAGGCCTTGAGACGAGGTAAGTCTCTTTTCTAACCTTGTAGGAGGGAATTGACCCTATAGGTGAACTTAAATCAATATGAACTTCTACTTGTGGGGGCTACGTACGCACAATGTGACGAGAGTCCGTGCGTAGATACCATTCATGCTTATGTCCGAGTAGATTTAGACTTACATCATTCTTTGTTGATACCGTTGTTTGTTTATATTTACTATTTATTGGATTGAACCGGGAGTTGAGGGTCTCAACATTTTTAAAGTTCCAAGTTAAATTTCTTATTATTCTTTAAAAGCATTGATATGTTCAACCGCTTCGCAACTACATTCCCCAAGCGGGGTAAATTTCCACTACTCTCATGGGAGCGGGTCGTTTGCATCAGCAGGATGTATTGATATTATATGGTTCGGGTCGTTCGACCCTCGGCAGTGCACAATATATATATATGGATCGGCCGTACGTCCTCGGAATAGTTCATGCGTAACGATATTGGAACCCCCTATGATATTTGGTATTGTTTCACGGAATTGAAAGTCGAAAGGTTTAGATAAAAGAAACGACTTGGTTCTTTCTTGAATGAGAGAATTGTTTAATTATTTCTCTACTTGAGTTGTATTATCATTGTGTAATCCATGTTTACTTAGAAATTTATATTATTATATTGTTGTCCTGTAGTGAGTGTCTAAGTCGACCCCTTTGTCACTACTTCTTCGAGGTTAGAATAGATACTTACTGGGTACATGTTGTTTATTTACTCATGCTATACCTCTGTACTTGAATGTGCAGGATCTGAGACCGGTGCATCTGGTTATCAGTTCGGCGCGCACGCTTGACTTGCACTTAGAGACTTCATGGTGAGCTGTCTTCTGAGTCGTTCTGCAGCAGCTGGAGTCTTCCTTTTGTTTCATTTCTCTCTATTCTTCCTTTGAGACAGTAGATCAGTATTCTTTTGTATATTTTACTAGTAGCCCACATACTTGTGACACCAGGTCTTGGCACACGCTAGTAGACTTACGATTTTTGTATTTACTCTTGTGACTTTGATTTGCACTCAGTTGATTTTGTTTAAACATCTGTAAATTTCTAAAACTTTTATCAATGAGGAATTATATTTGCTTAGCAAACATATTAAAATTGGAAGCCACTAGATTGATCAGTGTTGGCTTGCCTAGCAACGGTGTTGGGCGTCACCACTGCCTATAATAAAATTGGGTCGTGACATATGGTCTTTTTGGGGCCGGGGTTCCCTTAACCAAAATTTTGCGTGAATAGTTAGGAGGAAAGAAAGGACGGTAGATAATAATAATAAAGGGCGCAACGTCTGGACAGACGAAATGGATGAGCAAAAGTTGTCATGCAATGGAGTGAGAAATAGCCCTCGTCTCCTCATGTAAGACAACTAAAATTATGTTCGGATAATTTTATAGACCTCCCCTTAAGTTTGGCCTCATCACCCTAATATCCTAAATCACAAGGCAAACCAGTGTGATGAGGCCAAACCTGAGGGGATGTCTCTGAAATTATTCGTATTTTTTAAACTATTAGTAGCTTAGAATTTAATTAAACTCAGTAATTTTAAATATTTTTTGATGACAGCGTTATAAGCTGAATGACCCAACTCTGTAATTCATTTTTTTTAAATCTTGTCGACAACTCAAGATTTTATATGTTTTTAAACTATGTTTATTTAAGTACTAGTTCTGGTGAATTCAATATTAATGAGTATATGTAAGTTTTTACAAAAAAAACATAAATTTCATCAAACAATGTTTGATTTAAAATTAAATTTAAAACGTGTATGTTTATGAAGTGATAAATGTTGATCCGAGAAAAGGCCCAAAATAGTCCAGTATCATTGGACTTTAACTCAAACTAGTCTTATTTCTTTCACATATCGCACTAATAGTCCCCCCCCCCCACACACATATATATATATATATATAATGCTAGGATTCCTATTTATCTATCCTCTCATTTTTTTGACCTTGTTCTCTTAGTTTTCCCTTAAACTCTCAAGCTTAAGGGAAATCTTGCAAGCTTTAAACACTCGTCCTAAGGGGGAACTAGGAAGTGACACAGTGGTGAAACCAAAGGTGGGAACAACACAGGACATGCCATGACCGTTACTACAAGTAGTGGAAAAGATGGGGATTCACCTACCTCAAGTCAAAGAAAAATTGTGGATGATGAGCAAGTGGTACAAGAGGATGAGATTCCGAAAAATATGTTTCAAGAAAATGATGAAGTAAGAATTGATATTAATGACAATGTGGAGGAGACTCAAGAGGAAGTGAACCCATCTAGGGAGCACATTGTTGACATACCAGAACCGGTAGTGCCAAAGGCTAAGGCACCAATGCCAAGGCTTCCTGCTCCGTACCCTCAAAGGCTTGCCAAGAAAAAGGGAGAGAATCAATTCATTAAGTTCATTGACATTATGAAGACTCTATCTATTAATGTTCCATTGGTTGAGGCTTTGGAGAAAATTCTCGGTTATGCAAAGTTCATGAAGGACTTGGTGACAAAGAAGCGGTCGATGAATTGTGAAACTATAAAGATGACTCATCAAGTGAGTGAAATTGTGCACTCAATGGCTCCTAAATTAGTAGTCGCTTTCACAATCCCTTGTACCATTGAAAGTGCCGACTTTGCTAAAGCCCTTTGTGATCTTGGGACAAGTATCAATTTGATGCCCTATTCGATTTTCAAGACTTTGGGAATTGGCAGCTAAGACCCACATCCATGAGATTACAAATGGCGGATCGTACCATGATGAGACCGTTGGGTATAATTGATGATGTGTTGGTTCGTGTTGATAAATTCATCCTCCTGTCGTACTTTGTGATTTTTGATTGTGAAGTGGACTATGAGGTGCCGATTATTCTGGGTAGACCTTTCCTTGCTAGGGGGAAGACTCTTGTTGATGTGGAAGTCGGTCAACTCACTTTTCGGGTGGGTGATGAAAAGGTGGTTTTCCATGTGTGCAAATCTATGAGGCAATCGAATAGCAATAAAGTTTGTTCGTTTGTGGACTTGATGACTGGTGTGATTATTGATGATACTAGTGCCACGATGAATGTTGATGATACATTGGAGGCTATTTTCGCTTAAACTTGATGATGATGAGAAGGATGGATATGCGGAATGCATGAATGCATTGCAAGGAATAGAGTCGTACACTTATGAACCCCGCAATTGTCCTTGGATCTTGAAAATCGGGAGACTCCTCCAACAAAACCCTCAATTGAGGAGCCTCCCACTTTGGAGTTAAAGTCATTGCCTCCGCATCCCAGGTATGAATTCCTTGGCCCTTGTTCTACTTTACCGGTTATTCTTTCCTCTTGTTTGACTAACGTGCAGGTAGATTCTACATTGGCGGTCCTACAAAAGAAGAAGAAAGCTATCAGATGGACATTGGTGGATATTCTAGGAATAAGCCTCGCATTTTGCATGCACAAGATTATTTTGGAGGAGGATGACAAACCCTCTATTAAAAATCAAATGGGGCTAAATGAAGCAATTCAAGAGATGGTCAAAAAGGAGATCATAAAGTGGTTGGATGCCGGGGCTTTTTACCCCATTTTTGATAGTTCGTGGACTTCTCCGGGGCAATGTGTCCCAAAAAAAGGGGCATGACGGTGGTTACCAATGATTTTACCGGCGTTTCATCAAAGATTTTTCCAAAGTGGTGAACCCCTTGTGTAAGCTTTTGGAGAAAGATTCCAAATTTCATTTCAATGAGGATTGCATGAAGGAATTTGAATTTCTCAAGTTCAAATTAACAACTACTCCTATTATCACCTCCCCGAATTGGAGCTTGCCTTTAGAGCTCATGTGTGACGCTAGTGATGTGGCGGTCGGAGCAATTTTGGGGCAACGTATCAACAAGATCTTCCATCCAGTCTACTTTGCTAGTAAGACCATGAATGATGCCCAATCCAATTACATTGTGACCGAAAAATATCTCCTTGCTATTGTTTTTGCTACGGAGAAGTTCTGCCCGTACTTAATGGGTACAAAGGTGATTGTCCACACGGATCATGCGGAACTTTGGTACCTAATGAGTAAGAAATATTCAAAGGCGCGGTTAATGAGATGAGTTCTTTTATTGCAAGCGTTAGATCTAGACATCTAAGACCGCAAAGGCAGTGAAAACTAAGTGGAGGACCACTTGTATCGCTTAGAGGAGGAGGGGAGGCCACATGATTGACTTGACGAGCAACTTCTATCCATTTTAATGACCGAGATGCCATGTTTCGCCCATTTAGAAAATTATCTTGTGAGTGGTATTGTACCGAATGAGGTCTCTTCAAACCAAAGGAAGAAGCTCAAACGGGATTGCCTTGACTACTATTGGGATGAACCGTACCTCTTTCGGATTTGTACCGATGGTGTGATTAGAAGATGTGTGCCGGAGGAGGAACAAGTTGAAATTCTTGGGGCTTGCCATTCTTCACCATACTGTGCTCACCATGGTGGAGCAAGAACGACGGCCAAAGTGTTGAGTTGTGGATTCTATTGGCCTACTCTATACAAGGACGCAAGTGATATAGTCAAGCATTGTAATGAATGTCAAAGGGCCGATGGGATTTCAAAGAAAAATGAGACGCCCCTCACCACCATCTTGGAAATTGATATTTTTGATGTGTGGTGTATTGATTTCATGGGACTGTTTGTAAGCTCTTGTGGGAACACCTACATTTTGGTAGCTGTGGATTATGTGTCAAAATGGGTTAAGGTCGTTGCTCTACCCAACAACGAAGCTAGAAGTGTGGTGGCAGTTTTGAAAAAGAACAACTTTACAAGATTTGGTACTCCAAGGGCCATCATAGGTGATGGGGAATGCATTTTTGCAACAAAGATTTCGACACCTTACTCACCAAGTATGGTGTCACTCATAAAGCCATGACCCCCTATCACCCTCAAGCAAGCGGACAAGTGGAAGTCTCCAATCGCTAGATCAAGAGTATTTTGTCAAAAACAATGAATGTCAACTGGAGAGATTGGTCAAAGAAACTTGATGATGCTTTATGGGCTTATAGGACAACTTACAAAACACTGATTACGATGTCTCCATACCGGTTGGTGTTTGGGAAAGCTTGTCACCTTCCGGTGGAACTTGAGAACAAGGCCATGTGGGCGTTGAAGAAGCTAAATCTTGAGTGGGATGTCACCGCCAACTTAAGGGTGGCACAATTGAATGAGCTTGATGAATTCCGGTACAATGCATATACAAGTTCATCCTTATACAAGGAGAAGATGAAGTACCTCAATAACAAGTACATTTGGAACAAGGAGTTCAAAGAAGGTGATCTTGTGTTATTGTTCAATTCCCGGTTACGGATGTTTCGGGGAAAGTTGAAGTCTAAATGGAGTGGACCTTTTGAGGTTGTGAGTGTGACACCCTTTGGTGCATTGGACTTGATGAATAAAAATGATGAAGTGTTTAGAGTCAATGGTCACAGGGTGAAGAACTATTTGGAAAAAGTTGATGATGGCCACGTAGTGGCAGTGATTCATTTCAAGTGATGATGGTAATATGAGTCGTGCCGCAACGTTAATCAGGAGCTTCTTGGGAGGCAACCCATGTTTATTTTTCTTCTTCTTTAGATAGGTCTTGCTTTGTACTAACTAGTTTTGAAGTGTGTTGCAGGAATGAGTTTGATTTGAAGGAACTGTGCTCAGGAAAAATGGCTAAGTATGGAAAAAGTGCGGACCGCACATTTATTATGCGGACCACACAATTTTGAAGGCCACAACAGATGAGGATCTACGGCCGCACAATTCTTGGTGCGGCTGCACAACTGTATATCAGAAACTGCAAACTCTCTGAAGTTTTGCACGTCAGAGAAATGGCCAAAGTGTGGGCGCACAAGGAAATATGCGGTCCGCACCAAAATCTGCGGCCGCACTAAAAAATGTGTGGGACGCAAATCAACAAAAGGGTAATGTATCGCTGGTAAAGGAGTGCGGACCACACATAAAATTTTGCATCCGCACTCAGCTTAGAACTTTTTCCCTAGTCAGTCAAACTATAAATATGAACCCCCTTACACTGTTCAAACTTTACAAACTCTAAACACTTAACACAAAAGCAAGCACAGTGCACTCAAATTGATTCAATCATCTCACACTCATTTCGTCATATTTGATTCATCCTTGCATCACTACATCACTGGTAGGTTCAATTCATCTTAAAATTTTTTAATTTTCTTAATTTTATTTATAGTCAGTTTAGTTATTTTTTGGCCTAATGTCAAATTCATCATCATGAGTTCTTAAAACTGTGTGGGTAACTTCCTAGTTTCTAATTGGGGGATGGGTAAACTTTGTATCATGTATAAATTGTCAATACCATGTCTAAATTGTGCTTGAATGAGAAACCCTAAGTTAACTGGTGTCTGTTTTTGAATTGTGTTGCCGCAAAAGGAATTGGTCAGTCCGCAGATCATTAGTCTAGGCAAATTTTTGTGCAATGATTGTGCGGACCGCAGTCAAAATTGTAAGGTCCGCATAAATTGAATCTTTGCCGCAGAAAAGTGTGTGCAGATGCAGATCGATCAATTCTCTAACTTTAGAGAGTTATCATCTTTGAGCTTGCAATTTTGCGGGCCGCACTTCAATTGTGCGGTCACACTTAAAATTGTGTGGACCACAGAACCACTACTACAGCCGCACTTCCAAAATTGTACGGTCTGCACAAGTCCATCTGTGGCCGCACCTAAAAATGTGTGGACCGCACTTTCCCAACCTGCACATTATTTTGTCTGCAACTATTTGATATTCTAGATTTGAACATTAACCGATTCCTGTTGCTTTATATTGCAGACTATGGTTAGATCAAGGGGACAAGGTGATACATCGAAGGGCAGGGTGAGCCCTCCCAAGGCCGAGGCAGGGGCACCCTACCACTCTCTGCGAGAAAAGGGATATCTAAAAAGGAAACCACCAGGAGAGGTAGGGATGCAGAGCCCTCAAAATCAAGTTCATACATCCCATCTAGGGAAGCATTAGAGGGCCACTTTGTGGAAGCACAATCTGATGCACAATCTTAGCCACAACAATTTCCAGGGAGATACCAGCTCCGAAATGAGCCTTCCACCTCAACAAGCACTACTGAGGGTTCGGAAGATGGCAGTCAGGGTTCAGAACCCTCATCTACTCATACCCCCATAGCACCAGTCGCAATTGATGATGGTGAGGATGATATTCCAGATGACGGTCAAGGGGGTGATACCAGAGTTTTCGACCTTGAGAGGTCGAAAAAGAAGGAAATTTGGAAGACATATTCTTGATCCTTATAGCTTTTACCAGGTTCTGAGAGTGGTGGCCTCAGAGATCGCTCACACTTGAGCGTCAGTGTCTTTTGAAAGAATTGGATAGGTTCAATTTGAATGTGGCAAAGCAGTTTCGGGAAAGAAAAGGGTGGACATGGTTCACTCAAAGTGTGGTGGATGCCAAGAATTCTACGCCAATGTGGCGCACATCAAGAAGGGGACTAAGGTGACTAAGGTGAGAAACTTGAAAGTAAGATTCGATCAGAGCACCTTGAACACTTACTTGGGGCTTGAGGATGTGGAGCCGATGTAGTATATGGAGAAGTTCGCAAGGGGTGATGCGGCTCGCCCTTGTTTAGCTGAAGTATTAGCAGCTCCTGGACCACGACCACCATGGATCACAGTAAGGGTTCCTATTCAGCGGGTCACCCTCATCTTGAGGCAAAAAAGGTGGCAAACATTTGTGTGCAATCGCATAGACCCGAGCCAGAATGAAAACAATCTCCCAGTCCCTCGGGCATTCCTAGTTGCCTCCATCATGGCCGGGTACCTAATCAATGTGGGTGCCATCATGTCAGCCAACATGTATCTGGTTGTCAGGCAGAGTGAAAGCACTTATCTGTATCCCAACACTACAACAGAGTATCTCAATGATGCGGGGGTGGAGCCTAAGAGTTTTGATACGAAGGTTAGGGCTAAGAAGACCTTATCCTGGTACTCTCTGAAGGACCCAAGGAACCCTAAGAACAAGGGTAAGTCAACTACTACCGTAGGCCAGCCTGATGAGCCATCGGTGGTAGTTGCAGATTCAGCTGCCATGACTTCTACAGTAGACATGCCTTTCGTAGCAGCCATGCCTTCCACCGAGAAAGCTGCAATGCCTCCTCCTCCATCTTCAGGGCCATCAGTATCAGTGCCTTCCTCCTCTACTTATCCACTCTCTACAATGCGAGTCTCCCAGAAACTGGCGAGTCTCAACAACTGGATGCAAATAGCTACTGCAAAGCTGTCTGACCTATCCAGTGTTATTGCAACACATACTTCTACCCCAGCATCCCAGATTCTTCCGACAGTGGAGGAAACTTTGAAAAAGATTTTGGAGAATCAAGACCATCATGGACACTTTGGTGGCACATGGGGGAGCAATTGAGGAGCTTGGGAAGCAGGTGAAGAAGATGACGAAATCACAGGCTTCAAGGAAATCAGTTGACAAGTTGTGATGAGAGGTGAAAAAGATAGCAGCCGCTGGCGATCTTCCATTTGACTTACTGATGGAGATAGAACCATCAGTACCAGCAGACCCAGCAGCACCATCAGCACTAGTGGCACCAGCTGGTCAGTTTGAGGAGCCAGATGTCGTTGCCCACACTACTGAGGCAGTGCTACAGATGTTCACCAACCCAGCTACTCCCCGAGCAGAGGATGATGAGATCCAGTTGGAGGAGCCTGAGAGAGGTAATGCTTCTATGGAAACAGAGACCACATAGGGAGTCCTCTCTACTCTTTCCCTTCCTTGCTTTTATTTTGTTAAGCATTAGGGTCAATGCTTATTTTTATTCGGGAGGGGGGGGGATGGGGGGGGGGGAGTTTATTTTGATTCCACATTTGACATTGGCATGTAATAACTGATAATATTTTCTTTTTATTTTCATCTTTTACATATTCTTCTCTCTCTATTTATGTGTATATTCTCTTTCCCTTTCTCAGTTTGTATATTCATTTATGCTTTCAGTAGTTTACTTCATAGCTTCTTTATTTTGTTTTCTTAGTAGTCAATGTTTAGCCTAATAGCTTCTTATACTTTAATAACTTCTTTTTGATTTAGTAGTTTCTTTTTATGTTTAAGTGATTAATAAGCCTTTGTTCTTCTTAACGCCACGGTTCTTTCCAAAGGTGGTTTTTGTGTGAACCGGGTGACTCTTCCCAACGATGGATGGAGTGACAACCTTCTTAAGGTATTGAGTCAGTTTTAGATGTTTAGGTAAGAACAATATTAATGATGAATAAGAGAGTCAATCATGTTTCACTTGGTACCAACACACTTAACTACATGTTTATGATTCAAAACAAGTTTTTGGAAAGAAATAGCTCTAGCTAGTGACCTTTTGATTCTTGTGTTGACTTAGGCAATCATCGAGTGATTTAGTTGAACCATTAGTGATTTTAAATCTTGATTATGGTTGTTGTGGACCCTCTAATCTATCCTCTTTAATGATCCAGTTGTGTGAG
>MDKI01149337.1:0-12436 GCA_005239505.1 Nicotiana paniculata | reverse complement strand
TATATATATATATATATATATATAACGGTATCAAGGTTGTTAAAATCATGAGATGTAACATCCTTCCCCCCTTTAGAAACATTCGTCCTCGAATGTTAACTCTTAGAGATTTTCAAAATTTTCACTAGGGTCTCTTCTGTAACTAAACTAAAACCCAATATCTATCTGAAGTCTCGACCATTTATATATTTTCGTACTTGAGTATCTCGTATCTTTTTCACCTTTACCTTACTTACCTTACAATCTCGCATCGTCTCTTATGTTTCGTCCATAACCTTCCTTCCACATAGGTGGAGATTACGCCTTAAAACTCTACTGTAATACCTGCAACTCTGGTGCACACAAAATCTGGCGAAAGCTTCAAATTGACTTCTTACGACTCAGCTCTATCGCACGATCTGGAAACAAAATAAGGGTAACATTTCCTAAATGCCCTATATCTTCTCAATTATAAATGTGACATGCAACACACCCATACGTGAGACTCTACTAGGCACGACTTTGTAGACTTCCTAGGACGCGACCCGCTCTGATACCACTTTGTCACGCCCCAAACCTGGGGAGGCGTGGCTGGCACCCGGTGCCGTACTGGCCCGAGCGAACCACTCTGTAACTTTCTCTATAACTCATGATCGTTCGACCAAAACTAGAACATACACAGGTCAAGTTAGCTGAACTCATTCCTTTTATAACTATCATGGGCCAACATGGCCACAACTCATAATATATAACTATAAGTGGGTAACACTCTATAAATAAACTATCGTTCTTAAAACATGAATACATATGGGCCGTCAAGACCTCTGACATACTGTACAGAATGAATCTCTGTGTCTACAAAGCCTCTAGGATTATTTTACATCAAACAGGAGGGCACCGGCTTACCCCTACGTCTATAGCAAAATTCTGACACAATGACTCATAAACTCGGCTGCACTCCGAATGAGGTGGAGTCTTACCGATCCTTCGCTGAATGTAAACCTCGTCTACTATGAGGGCTCGTCAATCTGATTATTTATACCTCCAGGCATGAATGCAGTGTCCCCAAAAAAAGAACGTCAGTACGAATAATGTACTGAGTATGTAAGGCAATATATTGAAAGTTGAAACTGAACTGATAATATTATAACTGGAAGTCAAAGATAATCTGAAGATATGCTCACCTATTGATACTGACTCAACTCTCTCAATATAGTAAGTAAAATAGTTGTCCGGCCCTATAAGGCTCGTTGTGTGTGTGTATGTGTGTGTGTGTGTATATATATATATATATATATATATATATATATATATATATAACTGCTATGCTGTAGTAGGCTCGCTCATAGGCGCTCGGCCATACTATGCTCTGTATCTCGACCAACTGGGCTCGCTCATAGGCGCTCGACCATAGTAGGCCCGGTATATAACTTACCATCTGATCAGAGGTTGCCCAATAGAAGCCTGCCCATCGATTATAGCTCGATGATAATGAAAATACTGTAATACTGTATATATAGACTCTCTGCTCTCTTAACTAGAAGAAGGAAATACGTCAATAAAATCTCTCGGTACATCATAAGGACATTATGCCTCTGAATAATATCATGAAATAAACTTTACCAACTTACATATTTTTGAGACCCATGAACAGATAATAAAATAATATGACACATGGTAGCATAAGAATATACACATCCCTAGCATTTATACGAATAGAGTAATTTATGAAAGTTGTGCATTTTCTCGCTTCGCTTGTGTCGTACAGATCATGCCAAAAAGAAAGAAGGGATAGCCTTAACATACCTGGATTAGGAAAAATTCTGTATGAAATTCTGTCCAAATGGATATATGAGTCAGATATGATGTCATTAACAGAATAAGATGTAACCATTTAGCACATCCAAGGGGCCAAGTAACCAAGATAATGAAAGCATGCCAATATGAAAAATTCTCAAAGCGAGGACTTTGTTACTTCAACAATTCACTTAGTAATTCTTTAGAAAGAACAATTCACCAACTAATACATAATAACAGAGACACTTGTTGGTCCCTTCACAAGGTTTATGGCACCTATGACATCGGGACACTCCTCGACCATCTCCTTTCCACCTTTTTCAGTTTCCTCTAATTGTTAATAAATCCTTCACATGTATCTTGTTTCCAATTTCCGAATAGATAATGAGGGACGAAACTTCCATTTATAATCTAAAATATGGTCAAAGACGTGTGTTGTCACAACCATGAAATCTTTCTATAAATTTGAAATTTAAGATTTTCAACTATGTGAGCCATTACAAAGTTTCAAGGCTCTGTTGTAATTTGCAAACATGTATGTTGCTTGCTAGGTTTGATATTTAATTCTATCATCAATGAACCTGTTTATTTAAACACCTTTTCGGTTTAAAATTTGAAGTTTCATTATGGTGTTTGAAACTTTAACATCACTATACATATGAAAAATATGTAAGAAGACGAACAAAAACAAGAGAGGGGCACCTTACTCTAGATAGCCACCTATTAATAAATGTCTAAGAGTCATATCTCTTAGGAAGTGGCTTGCTGCCACATGGGGGTGGGGTAGGGGTAGGGGTAGGGGTTTTAAATCTTTATCCACTAATTTATTAATTAGGTAATGTCCCGTTACCCGATAATTAACTAATTACCCACATAATTAAAAATTATCTCAAATTACCTGAAAATACTACTCATTTTTAATACACTTTATACGTCATACTATCACGATTATATGGTACCTTGTAAAATAATTTCACACACTATTATTTCATTAAAACATCCATGTAAAAATATATATATTTTCTCAACTTCTAATTTTCCTAATCTCATATAAAGAGTATAAATTTTCGTACGCTTAATTCTTAAAATGGTAAAAATATAACCTTCTTTTCTTGTGAGAATAATTTATAACTTTACTATAAAGAAAATCTCATAAACTTTCTTATATTACGCGTATAATTTAAAACATATTCGAAAGTATTAATAATTATATAAAATCATTTTTTTTTCCTTTACAAAAATGTTCCAGTCAAAATACCATATATATATATATATAACGGTATCAAGGCTGTTAAAATCATGAGATGTAACAACTCAATGGCTCCGAAATTGGAAGATCCCGATACTTTTACAATCCCTTGCACTATTGGAAGCGCGGACTTTGTCAAAGCTCTTTGTGATATATATATAACGGTATCAAGGCTGTTAAAATCATGAGATGTAACAACTCAATGGCTCTGAAATTGGAAGATCCCGATACTTTTACAATCCCTTGCACTATTGGAAGCACGGACTTTGTCAAAGCTCTTTGTGATCTAGGGGCGAGTATCAACTTGATACCCTACTTGGTGTTCAAAACTTTGGAAATTGGGCAACCAAGATCCACATCAATGAGGTTACAAATGGAGGATCGTACTATGAAGTGACCATTGGGTATTATTGATGATGTGTTGGTTCGTGTTGATAAGTTCATCCACCTGGCGAACTTTGTGATTCTTGATTGTGAAGTGGACTATGAGGTGCCTATTATTTTGGGTAGACCGTTCTTGCTACGGGGAAGGCTCTTGTTGATGTGGAATACGGTGAGCTCACCTTTCGGATGGGTGATGAAAAGATGGTTTTCCATGTATGCAAATCTATGAGGCAACCAAATAGCAATAGTTTGTTCGTTTGTGGACTTAGTGACCGAGGTGATTGTTGATGATGCTAGTGCCATGATGAATGTTGATGATACTTTGGAGGCCGTATTGATTAATCATGATGATGATGAGAAGGAAGGCTACGTGGAATGTGTGAATGCATTGCAAGGAATGAGGTCGTATACTTATGAACCCCACAAATTGTCTTTATATCTTGAAAACCAGAAAACTCCTCCAACAAAGCCCTCAATCAAGGAGCCTCCCACTTTGGAGTTAAAGCCACTGCCTTCACATCTCATGTATGAATTCCTTGACCCATGTTCTACTTTACCGATTATTCTTTCCTCTTGTTTGACTAACGTGCAGGTAGACTCTACTTTGGAGGTGCTACAAAAGAGGAAGAAATCTATCAGATGGACTTTGGCGGACCTTCCGGATATAAGTCCAACCTTTTGCATGCACTAGATTATTTTGGAGGAGGATGCCAAACCCTCCGTTAAACATCAAAGAAGATTAAATGAAGCAATGCAAGAGATGGTGAAGAAGGAGATCATAAAATGGTTGGATGCCGGGGTTGTTTACCCCATTTTCGATAGCTCGTGGACCTCTCCAGTGCAATGTGTCCCAAAGAAAGGGGGCATGAATGTGGTCACCAATGACAAAAATGAGTTGATTCCTACAATAACGGTGATCGGGTGGAGAGTGTGTATGGACTATCTAAAGCTCAATAAAGTCACACGGAAAGACCATTTCCCACTTACATTCCTTGATCAAATGCTTGATAGGTTGGCCGACCAAGCTTTCTATTGTTTCCTTTATGGATATTCCGGCTACAATCAAATTCTTATTGCTCCGGAGGACCAAGAGAAGACTACTTTCACATGTCCCTATGGTACTTTTGCATTCTCGCGGATGCCATTTGGGTTATGTAATGCAACAACAACGTTTCAACTGTGTATGATGGCTATCTTCACCGACATGGTGGAAGATTTTCTTGGGGTCTTCATGGATGACTTTTTCGTGGTCAAAAATTCTTTTGATGATTGCTTGAACAACTTGGATAAGGTATTAGCAAGATGTGAGGAGACAAACTTGGTTTTGAATTGGGAGAAATGTCACTTCATGGTCGAGGAAGGCATCGCCTCGGCCATAAAATTTCAAAGCATGGTATTGAGGTCGACAAGGCCAGAATAGAGGTGATCTCTAGACTCCCATCCCTACATCCGTGAAGGGAGTGTGGAGCTTCTTGGGTCATGAGGGGTTCTATCGCCGTTTCATCAAGGATTTTTCCAAAGTGCTGAACCCCTTGTGTAAACTTTTGGAGAAGGATTCCAAATTCCATTTCAACGAGGATTGCATGAAGGCATTCGAATTGCTCAAGTTCAAATTTACTACTACTCCTACTATCACCGCACCGGATTGGAGCTTGCCTTTCGAGCTCATGTGTGATGCAAGTGATGTGGCGGTTAGAGCAGTTTTGGGGCAATGTATCAACAAAATCTTCCATCTGGTCTACTATGCTAGTAAGACCATGAATTACTCCCAAGTCAATTACACAGTGACCAAAAAATAGCTCCTTCATATTATCTTCTCTATGGAGAAGTTCCGCCCGTACTTGATGGGTACAAAGGTGATTGTCCACACCGATCATGCGGCGCTACGGTACTTAATGAGCAAGAAAGATTCCAAGGCAAGGTTAATATGGTGGGTGCTTCTATTTCAAGAATTTGATCTAGAAATTCAAGACCGCAAGGGTAGTGAAAACCAAGTGGCAGACCACTTGTCTCGTTTGGAAGAGGAGGGGAGGCCACATGACGACCTTAAGATAAATGATTCCTTCCCCGACGAGCAACTTCTATCCATTTCAATGACCGGGATGCCATGGTTTGCTGACTTAGCAAATTATCTTGTGAGTGGTATTGTACCAAATATGTTCTATTCAAACCAAAGGAAGAAGTTCAAACGGGATTGCCTTGACTATTATTGGGATGAGCCGTATCTCTTCCGGATTTGTGTCGATGGTGTGATTCGACGATGTGTACTGGAGGAAGAACTAGTGGAAATTCTTGAGGCTTGCCATTCTTCACCATATAGTGGTCACCATGGTGGAGGTAGAACATCAACAAAAGTGTTGAGTTGTGGATTCTATTGGCCTACTCTCTACAAGGACGCTAGTGATCTAGTCAAGCATTGTGATGAATTTCAAAGGGCCGGTGGGATTTCTAAGAAAAATGAGATTCCCCTCACCACCATCTTGGAAATTGAAATTTTTGATGTGTTGTGGATTGATTTCATGGGACCGTTCATGAGCTCTTACGGGAACACTTACATTTTGGTAGCTATGGACTATGTGTCGAAGTGGGTTGAAGCCGTGGCTTTACCCAACAACAAAGCTCTAAGTGCGGTGGAATTTTTGAAAAAGAACAACTTCACAAGATTTGGTACTCCAAGGGACATTATAAGTGATGGGGGATCACACTTTTGCAAAAAAGATTTTGATAGCTTACTCACCAAGTATGGTGTCACTCACAAATTCTCGGCCCCGTATCACCCTCAAGAAAGTCGGCCAGTGGAAGTCTCCAACCAGAAAATCAAGAGTATTTTATCAACGACAGTGAATGCCAACCAGACGGATTGGTCGAATAAACTTGATGATGCTCTTTGAGCTTATAGGACGGTTATAAAACACCGATTGGTATGTCTCCATACCTGTTAGTGTTCGGAAAATCTTGTCACCTTCTAGTGAAACTTGAGCATAAAACTATGTAGGCATTGAAGAAGCTTAATCTTGAATGGGATGTCGCCGCCAACTTAAGGGTGGCACAATTGAATGAGCTTGATGAATTACGGTACCATGCATATACAAGTTCTTCCTTATATAAGGACAAGATGAAGTACCTCCATGACAAGTACATCTAGAACAATGAGTACAAAGAAGGTAATCTTGTGTTATTGTTCAACTCTCGGTTACAGATGTTTCCGGAAAAATTGAAGTCTAAGTGGAGTAGTCTATTTGAGATTGTGAATGTGATACCCTTTGGTGCATTAGACTTGAAGAATAAAAATGATGAAGTGTTTAGAGTCAATGGTCACCGGGTAAAGCATTATCTCGAAAAATTTGATGATGGCCACGTCGTGGCATTAATTCATTTCAAGTGATTGATGGTAATCTGCATCGTGACGCGATGTTAAATCAGGCGCTTCTTGGGAGGCAACCCATGTTTCTTTTTATTTTTCTTTTTCTTCCTTTTTAGATAGGTTTTGTTTTGAGCTAACTGATTTTGAAGTGAATTGCAGGAATGAGTGTGCATTGTAGGTATTGTGCTCGAGAAAAAATGGCCAAGTGTTGAAAAAGTACGGACTACACATTTATTGTGCGGACCGCACAAAATTGAACGTCACGACAGAGATCAATCTGCGAACCACAATTTTTTGTGCGACCGCACAACTGGAGACAAAAATGTGAAACTCCCTTAAATTTTGAATTGCAGAGAAAAGGGCATTTTGCAGCCGCACACAAAATTGTGCGGACGCACAATTTTTTGCAGTGACACTCATTTTATGCAGACCGCAGACGTTCAGCTAGGTTCACGTAAAGAGTGCGGACCACACTCAAAATTGTGCGGCCGTACTCAACTGCATTTTTTACCTAATTTGTCCGCCCTATAAATAGGTCCTCATAACACTATTCACAACTTTACACACTCTGAACTCTTGAGACCTAAGAAAACACGGTGCACAAAAATTATTTCACACTCCACATTTATTTCATCAGTCTAGATTCTCCCTTGCATTCTTCATCACTGGTATGTTCAATTCATGTTTAGATTTTTCAAATTTTCTTAATTTTTGTTTTTAATTAGTATAGTTATTTTTAGACCTAAAATATCAAATGTTCATAATGTGTGCTTACAATTGTGTGGGTAATATCATATGCACTCATTGGGGGCCGGGTAAATCATGTATCATGTTTAATTTGCCAATACCATGTCTACATTGTGCAAAAAAATTCAAACCCTAAGTCAGTGCCATTTTATTTTGAATTGTGCGGTCCGCAGATCTTGTTTTAGGGCAAAAAGGTAGGCATGCAATGTGCGGACCGCACTCAAAATTGTGCAGTTCGCAGAAAATTCACAGAAAATTGTGTGGTCCACATAAAAATGTGTGCGACCGCACTTTCAAACATCAGAGAACCAGTAGCCTGAACTTACTTTTGTGCGGCCGCACTCAAAATTGTGTGGTCCGCACATTAAAATTGTGCGGTCCGCATAAGGCAGTCTGCGGCCGCACTTTCTCATCTGTGTTTTAATTTCCTGCAACTGTTAACATTCTTCTGAACTTTAACTGACTTATGTGCTTCGTATTGCAGTCAATGGTTCGATCAAGAGGCAGAGGTGATACATATAAAATGAGGGGTGAACCCTCCCGAGGCCGAGGCAAGGGACTCAACCTCTGGGAGTGCAAACAAAAGCAATAGCCAAGAAGCAGACCACTAGGAGAGGTAGGGCCATAGAGCCCTTGGAATCAAGTTCTTATGTCCCGTCTAGGGAAGCCTCCGAGGGTCACTCAGTGGAGATACAACCTGAGGCCCAGTCCCAACCAACACAATTCACCGGGAGATACCAACTGCGCAATGGACCCTCCACCACAACAAATTCTTCTTAGGGTTCAGATGCCGACAACCAGTGTTCAGAGACCTCCTCTACACACACTCCCCTGCAACAGTTGCAGTAGATGATGGTGATGATGTCCCTGATGATGGTAGAGGAGGTGAAACTAAAGTGGGCGACCTAGAGTGGTCAAATAAGAAAGAAATATGGGAAGACCGATTTGTGAGTTTGACAGCCTTCACAAAGTTCAGAGAGTGGTGGCCTCAGAGATCGCTCATACTTGAGCAACAATTCTTATTGAAGGATGTGGATAAATACAATCCAAATGTCCTTAAGCAGTTTAGGGAGCGCAAGGGATGAATGTAGTTCACCCAGAGTGTTATATATTCCAAGGAGCACTTGGTATTGGAGTTTTATGCCAATGTGGAACACATCAAGAAGGGTACCAAAGTGACCAAAGTGAGAAATTTGAAAGTCAGATTCGATCAGAGAACTTTGAACATGTACTTGGGATTTGAGGAGGTCTAGCCAGTCCAACATATGGAGAAGCTTTCTATGGGTGATGCAGCGCGCCCTTGGCTAGCAAAGATATTGGATGCTCCAATACAACCACCACCGTGGATCATAGGGGGGTTCCCATTGCACGGGCCACCATCAAATTTGAAGCAAAGGGGTGGTAAACTTTTGCGTGCAGTCATATTGACCCGTGCCAGAATGAGAATAATCTTCCAATTCCCCGAGCAGTTTTGGTGGCATCTATCATGGCTGGGTACCCAATCAATATGGGTGCCATCATGTCGGTCAACATGTCAGTGGTTGTCCGAAAAGGTGAAAGCTCCTACCCATATCCGAACACCCTCACAGAATATTTCACTGATGCAAAGGTGGATCCGAGGAGTTTTGACACAAAGGTGTGGGCCAAGAATCCCTTCTCATGGTACTCTTTGGAAGGCCCAGGTAACTCAAAGTTCAAGGGTAAGGCGACTGCTACCGCTAGCTAGTCTGATGAGCCATCGGTGGTGGTTACAAAGTCAGCTGCTGAGCCTTCTACAACTCATATGCCTTCCACAACAACTGGTCCTTCCACCGAGACAACTAACATGCCACCACCTTCATCTTCTAGACCATCAACATCAGTACCAGTACCTGCCTCATCCACATATCCACTAACTGCGCTGCGAGTCTCCCAGACATTGACGAGTCTCAAAAACTAGATGCAGACAACTACTTCAAAGTTGTCTGACATATCCAGTGTTGTTGCAACACAGTCTTCTACCCCAGCAGTACCACAGGTTCCTCCGTTAATAGATGAAACATTGAAGAAGATCCTGGAAAATGAGAAGACCATTATGGATACACTGGTGGCACATGGGGGAACTATTAAGGAGTTGGGCAAACAGGTGAAGAAGATGAGGAAATCTCAGGCCTCAAAGAAATTAGTGGAGAGATTGAGAAAAGAGGTGACCAAGATTGCAGCAGCTGGTGATCTACCATTTGACCTACTGATGGAGATAGATCCATCAGTACCAGCAGATCCAGCAACACCATCAGCAGAGGCACCAGCTGGCCAGTCTGACGAGCCAGACCTTGCTGCCCATATTACTGAGGAGGTGCTTCAGATGTTCACCAACTCCATTACTCCCCGAGTAGAGGATGATGAGATCCAGTTGGAAGATCCCGAGGGTGGTGATGCTTCCATGCACACTAAGACCACATAGGGAGTTTTCTTCACTCTATACCCTTCCTTATTCTGATTTTTGTTAAGCATTGAGGACAATGCTTGTTTTTATTCAGGGGGTGGTCTATTTTGGTTGGTTTGATATGACATTGGACTGTAATAACTTTAATACTCCTTTTATTTTATCTTTATTCTCTCTTTCATTACGTATATATTCCTCCCTCTCTTTTGATGTATATATTCTATTCCCCTCGGCTTGTATATTTATTTGTCTTAATTTTAGTTGTTTAGCTTCTTTATTTTGTTTTCTTAGTAGTCTAACTTCTTATTTATGTTAATAGCTTATTTTTGATTTAGTAGCTTCTTTTTATGTTTAAGTGAACAATAAGCCTTTAGTTTTCTTAATGCTACGGTTCTTTCCAAAGGTGGGTTTTGTGTGAACCGGGTGGTTGTTCCCAACGATGGATGGCGTGACAACCTTCTTAAGGGATTGAGTCCGTTTTTGATGTTTAGGTAAAAACAATAGTATTAATGAATAAAAAACGGTCAAGCATGCTTCACTTGGTACCAACACACTTAACTACGCACTTATGGTTAAACACAAGTTTTTGGAAATAAATGGCTCTAGTTAGTGACCTTGTGACTCTTGTGTTGACTTAGGCAATCATCGAGTGGTTTAGTTGAACCATTAGCGATTTTCAATCTTGAATACGGTTGTTATGGGCCCTCGATTCTATCCTCTTTAACAATCCGGCTGTGTGAGAGGTGAGATATTTTGTTACATGTCCAAGTACCCATGCGAATGGTCTAGAACTTGCCCTGAATGTGTTTCTAGGCGAAATTCTAAGTTTTTCTTGGATTGAGAAGTGAATGTAGGCCGTACTTGGCCCATTTTGAAACTTTCCATGGCCCACCAATGATGTTATCCCTAGTCAACCCTTTTGAGCCTAAAGTTTTTTTCATTCGATAACCATGTTACAAGCTTTTACCCGCATTATAGTGACCCTCTCTTGGCACCTGAGCTTTCCTTAGCACTCATGAGAAACAAGTGGCGAAAACATAAGTTTGTGGGAGAGACGAGTAGTTTGAAAGTGGTAGTAAGTCAAAAAAAGAGAAAAGAACTGAAGAAAAGGAAAGGCAAAGAAAAGAAATAAAGAACAAAAGAAAAACACAAAAAGAAAGTGAATAATTTGAAGAGTTGAAAGGATTCAAAAGAAAGCAAAAGTGCAAAGCATGGAGAAAACAAAGAAGGAGAATATGAATATCATGACCAAGAAAGAGTGATTTAAAGTCTTTCTAACTTCCCAAAGGAAAAAGAAAATGACTCAAAGAGTCGGCAAAGCATGAGTCACAAAGAGAAAATGGAGTGCTTAAGAAAAGATGAACCCATTTTATTCCAACATTTTCCACCTTAGTCCAAAAGACTTCATTACATGCCAAAAAAGGCCTACGTGATTTCAAGCGGAGTAAGCTTACATTAGTGGTGATCGACATGGGGGGAAAGAATATGGTACTTAGACCCGTACTTGTGACATCCTTTTGAGAGTGATGAGCAAATTTTTCACAAGTCACTGAATTGAGTGCTATATTTTTAAGTGAGATGAGCTAATGGAGAATATAGGAGGAGGAGTTTGGGATCCACAGTGACCTACATGAAAGTGCGAACTTCCTTGATGAGTAAAGTCAAGTCTTGATGCTCAAGTGTCACATTAGAGCTATTCGTGCTTTAACATTCAAAATATTGCCTTGTTGATAATTCATGAGTGTGTGGGTAATTATTGATTCTAATTGATGTGTGTTTTGATTCAACTTAGGGTAGCTGAAATAGCTCTTTTCTTGTGGAGGTGGGAATTACCTTATTTTCTTGAGGACAAACAAAAGCTTAAGTTTGGGGGAGTTGATAAGTAGGGATTTTGACTACTTATTTGCACCATTTTACTTTTGTTTTAGCTCAAATATGCTTAAAGATATCCCCAAAAACTGATAAAAGGTGCTTTCTCCTAAGAGTATTGAAAAATGAGCCAAAGCGATGAAAATCAACTCAAGAAGGAGTAATTTTGGACAAGGACTAAAACCAAGCAAAAAGAACAAAATGCGAACCGCAGAATTTTGTCTGCGGCCGTAGACCATGAAGGGATTTCTGACAGTGCTCCTTTGTAATGTGCAGACTGCACAGTAATTGTGCGGACGAAGAAGATGAAGATCATATACTTGGAATTTTAAGTCCATCAAGAAGTGCGGACCGCTCTATTATTGTGCGGCCGCAGAATTCAAGAGTGCGACTGTACTTAGAAATGTGTGGTCCGCAGAATCTGAAGAAGGGCGGTTGCAACTCAGAATTGTGCATTCGTAGAAGTCCCTCCTTTCAAGATCAGCTTCAAAGTGCGGACCGCACACAGAATCGTGCGGCCGCAGAACCTCCGAAAATCCAAAAATTTCAGCTGTGTATATGTCATACCTCCTTTTTTTATACGCCCCCAAGGGGTATGGGAGTTCTTCCAATTAAAGTGACA
>ML302407.1:0-80152 GCA_005239505.1 Nicotiana paniculata | reverse complement strand
TAATCCTGATTCCATAGGAATATAGGCGTTAGGTTAGCTTGAATAGGCGAGTTGTACTTCGGATCGTCAATCAATAAACCTGATTTGAAGGTTTAGGTCGAAAACTCAACGTGATTGTTTGCCAATCCATAACTCTAGAATATCAAATTACATTGAATTCGTCTTTAAGTTAGTTGTCTCTTTAATCTCTTAATTTACTATTTTAGATTAATTTTAGTTAAATATTTGTTTGAGTTTAGTTTAGTTGATAGTTAATCACAAGTCCCTGTGGGTACGATATCTGGACTTAAAATCCTATATTACTTGTCGACCACGTACACTTGCGTGTGCATTGGGAAATCAACCAACAGTGGACGCCGTGTACGTGAGGTGACGAGTGCGTACACGGGTCATTGTTGCTAAAACTCCATTTTTCCTTCCATGACATAACTCATTTTCATTCTTATATACTGTCTCCTGTCTTAACTGAGTAGTTAGATTAAAAATAAGTATGCCTACCTGCTCTTACTTGAATTCCTCCTATTTGCTACTAATTGCACCATGCTTAGGCAGTTTTACCTTATTCTTGCCTATTGTTTTCCTGAACTGTTTACTTAAGATGTACCCGACATACTTCTTCGTTGCATATTTAAATTCAGACTACGAACCGAGATCCGGGAGCTTTCCCCTGTACTGCATTGCATATTTAAATTGGGACTACAGACTGAGATCCGGGAGCTTTCCCCCTGTAGTGCATCGCATATTTAAATTGGGACTACGGACTGAGATCCGGGAGCTTTTCCCTGTACTGCATAGCATATTTAAATTGGGACTACGGACTGAGATCTGGGAGCTTTCTCCTTGTACTGCATTGCATATTTACTGTTGAGATATATGTTGTGCTGAGCCGAGGGTTCTCTTTCTTTTATTAATTCTTTCAGTTTCCATTAATTATGTTTATCATTGCTTATTTATATTTCACTATTTAAACTTATAACTGACTTATTGTAAAACTTAGTAGAGCCTCAACCTGACCTCGTCACGACTTGACTGGAGTTAGGCTTGGCACTTACTAAATACTGAATGTGGAGTACTCACGCCCTTTCCTGTGCATGTTTTCTCCATGTGCAGATTTAGGTACCATCGCACAGTTCTGTGGCTAGGCGTGTCTTAGCAGTTGCTCAGGAGACCGCGAGGTAATTCTGCCGCGTCTGCACGATCTCACGAGTCTCCTTTATAATCTAGTATAGACATAGGAGATATAGATACACATATACATTTTCCTCATTCTTTTGTATAGAGATATAGTAGTACAGAGCTTGTGATTTGTGACATTCCGAGTTTTGGGAAAGTAAAAGTTGTAGATGTCGGGCGACTAAATTTTATAGTATTACTTCTTCTTTACTGTTTTTGTTATTGTTTTGTCTTATTTTCCACAGAATTTAGGCTTACCTAGTCATAGAGACAAGGTGCCGTCACGAGACCGTTCGGAGGGTTAATTCGGGTCGTGACATCTTTTTGGATTTTCTTTTTCTGTCTTTTTTTGGTTTTTGGAAAATGATGGAAAGTTCAAAATCTTTTTGGATTTTTCATTTTCATTTTTTTGGTCTTTTTCTTGAGAAAGTTATAAAATAAAAATATAACTAAAACTTACTTGCTTCATTTTTCACCCTTCCTTTCTTTCTCATTTACCCTCAAACCGTCATTGGTCCGCCAAATGATGCATTTACCCTTAACGATGTAGCGTGTAGCACATAGGGATGATTAAATATCTTTTGGGCCACAGGCCCACTTGGACATAATTTGGACAGGCCTCCTACAAAGGGACACAGTGCCTGGGATCGAGCCATGCTAAGTATAAATGACATGATGCAAATAAGCATGACCTAAAGGCTGACCTAAGGTTGAGGGTTCACTAGACAAGGGAATTCGGGGCGGCACATGGTCGATGGAGGCTGCTCTAGCTGTCTGTCCACTCCATGCTCCCACACCACCCCCTAAAGACACGGGTGACTCAGAGAAAAGGTTGTGTAAGCTCAAAAAAGACCCATGGTTATGCAAATGATGACAATTTATAAAGCAGTAACACATAAAGGAAAAATTGTAAACAAATAAGAAGCTAGCAAATAATAAAACGACATAAACAAAATAAAAAATAAATAAAGCAAACAAAACACATAAAAACCTCAACCAAATATCCTAAAAAGCCAACAAGATAAAGTACTAGCTCGAACCTTCAACTCCTCAGCAAAGTCGCCAGAGAAGTCACACCCCTTTTTTAAACCTCACTAAGCCCTCTTAAAATAAATAAAAAGGTTTGGCAAGGTTCGAAAGGGTTTTTCAATTTTGAAAGTTGAAAAATTAGTGTTTTAAAGGACTAACTCAGAGTCGCCACCTCGCATTTGATTTCGGTGTGCTAGGTCACCGTTTTTTTTAATAACAATTTCCTTTCAAAAACACATTTGACTTTTAAACAAGTTTGAACTAGAGATTCGGGTAAGGGGGTTCATTTGACTCGGGGAGAAGGTGTTAGGCATTCTCCGAGTCCCGTGAAAATTACGGTTGCGTACTCGATCAAGTTGGCTTTAAATAATACTAAGATTGAGGTATGAAACACATAAAAGAAAATAAATAATCAAAAGAGGCTCGAGGTCGTCCCCCTAATAAAAGAAAATAGAAAAAGAAAAGTAAAAATAAAAATCCTATTCTATGCTTCCTCAAATTGTTTCGTCTTTGGCCTTCAATGTCATTCACTTCGGGCATACCTCAAATAAAATATGTACAAATTCTTCAGGGCATTTCCTGAATAAATTTAACTAAAGGGCGACCTCTCGCCTCAAAAGAAGCTATACGAGCGTCCTAAAGATTTGCCTACCCAAATGTGATCGGTCTAAGCATGCTCCTACCGATAAATTAATAAAAGATCTATGACAAATTTAGAATACTAACAACTTGTGTTTTACCTCATTCCATAACTATTAGATCCAATTCTATTTTTAATCACATATCAAATTAAGCATATGATTCTAATTCAAATTTCAAATTCACTTGCAATCAGTTCAATAAACATACGAGCAGAACAATCATTCGACATTCATAATCATCAAAGATTGAGCACAAAACACAAATAGAAAAAATTCAAAATCAAAGTAAGAGATGAACTTCAATGGATGTGCGGGAACTTAACAACAGACAGAACCTCCGACGTAACTCGAATTAGACTGGAAAGATGAAAAGCCGGTCGGAATCTCGGATTCTCACCAGAAACTCAATCAAGCGCGGATTCGAATTATGAATAAGCAGAAATGTTTTTTATTCTATTTTTTCTGTTTTTCTCATTTTCCTTCTTTTTTGTTTTTTGTTTTTTGTTTTGTTTTCGACTGGTTTTTTATTTTTTCGGATCTGTTTTGCAACCCCCTACTGCTGTTCTTACATAGTGCTGCTGCTGGGAATGGCAGTGAGGTCCGGCGGTTTTGAGATGGTGAAGAGATGAGGNGGGGGGGGGGGGGGGTTCTTTGTTCTAAGGATTCGAAGGATGTTGCCGGATTTCCGGCGAGTTATGGTGGTGAGTATATTGGCTACTGCTGGTTTTAGGAGTGGAGGTGGCGGCAGAGGGTAGGGGTGTCTTCAGCAATTGGGTGAAGGAGATGAGGGAGGTCGACGATTTGGTGGTGTAGGTCGAAGGTGAAGGGAAGCTGCCGGCGGCGCGGCGACAGTGAGGAAGAAGGGCTGGGCGGCTCTAAGGTTTGTGGAGCGTGGGATCTGCCGGTTTTGTCTTCTAGCTGGATCTCCGGCGGGTTTGGTGGAGGTCGCTGGCGGCAGTGAGTTAGAGGAAGGGAAATGGGACGGCTGCTAGGTTATTTTTTTTTGTGTGTGTGTCTAAGGATGTCTAAGATCTGATGGGTGTAAAGTTGTAAGGAAGAAAAAGGGTCTTCTTAGGGTTAGGTTATTTTTGGTTTAATGGGTATTGGGCTTGGATTTAACAAATTGGGTTGGGTCCATTTTTGTTGGATTTTAGTATTGGTCTAGGAAGACTAAATAATATAATGTATCTATAAAATATAAAAATCACTCTTAATTAAAATATACTACTAAAAATAAAACTAAATACTAAAATTTAAACTATTTTTACATTAAATATCGATTAGCTAAATAAAAGTAAATATTTTTGTAATTTTCATTTTGTGATAAAATTAAGTAAAAGAGTCAAAACAAGTTAAAAGAGCGATATTAGACTTAAACTAAATTGTTGTACGCTAAAATGTGTAAAATCTCTGGGAGGGTAAAAAATTACATGTCTACAACTATATTAAAGTAATGTGATTTCTACAAACTAACAGTGAACAACTGAAACCATGATACATTGGGAAAAACAAAATTGGGACGAGCATCGCTAAATTATCAAACAAGGATCAACAACGAGCTCTTATGCTATGAACTAACAAGTGATTAACAACTAATATTTCCATAGTTTAATTAACGTATAAATAATACTAACAAAATTAGGAGCAAATACTAATCCCTAAAACTAAATCTGAAGCACAAGCTGAAATATCAGAAACGGGAAAGGGGAGATGGATTGAACATTGTACTGAAAACTTGAGCAACCAGCCAACGGTGAAACAACGACAGTGGTGGTGGTGATTCGACCCGAGACATGGTTTTACTGTTGATTGATACCAAAATCCTAAATCCAGTGAGCTAAATTTCGATGTTGGTACAATCGACAATAAAATCATGTCTGAGTTGATTGAAGGGAAGAACGGAAGGGCACTGGAGGCAGTGACGACATTGGGAGGTCACTAGCGACTTTTCCGAAAAATCGTGAACGAAATTCCGGGTCCAAACAAAAAGGAAAATATAGAGCTAAAGAATTTCCATCCATCCGTGTATGTATTGTGGTGTGGTGGTGGCCGGAACTTCACAATTTGAGAAAAATGGTGGCGGCTATTATTTCCCAGATCTAAAATTCGTGGAGTTTGAGGGGGTATTGAAGGAAATGGTTTGGAGATATGGAAAGAGGAGAGGGAGAATATGAAATGTTGAAATTTTGAGGGTGTTTGGACGTCGGTGGACGGCGGCAGGCGGTGGTGCCGCCATGGAGAGGGGCAGCAGCCGCAGAGGAGTGGGAGGGAAGAGATGGTGCTAGGGTTTGTGTTGTGTGAAAATGATACAAAAAGGGGATGATTTTCCAGCTTATAAACCTAGATGATATTGATTTAGGGCCGTTGGATGGAAGAGAAAGGAGGGCTCAGATTGGATCTTAGATTTACTTATCAAAACGACGTAGTTTAGGTACGAAACTACGTCGTTTTGTGATTTTTTGGCAGCTCTTTTATGGATTAACCATTGAACTTTTGACCACTTAAATCATTTCAATTTTAACCATTTTCCTTTAATCCTATCTTATTAAACTATAATCTAATTAACCTAAATGCCAACTAATAAAATTAAACCTAATAAAACTCATTAACTAACAATTGAATTAATCATATGAAAAAAGTTAATTTGATTAACTTATCAAATAATTAGTCAATTAAAAGAGCGCACACACAAAAAGACAATAGTTTTTGGTATTTTTGTGATAAGAAATATTGAAATAATAAAAAAAAATAAGTAAAAGATAGAGAAAGTAAAAGAAATCAACAAAACAATTATAAATTTAGGAGACGTTAAATAATGCAAAAATTAGGTATTCACAGCTGCCCCTCTTTGCTCGAGAACATGAAGTGTTTTCGTGTAAAGAAAAGTGAATGCCATAGCTAATTTTTTATCACTCCAATGGAAGCAATTTTGGAAAAAAGGTGATCGAACCTTTCTTCTGAGGTTGCCTACATATCCTTGTTTAGAGGAATCAGGTCAGTGTAGTTCTCAGAAAATTTGGTAGCTGGGACTACCGGACACAAGATTTAAGACTGATGTTGTTGCTGCTGCTATTGTCGATGTTACTGTTACTTGCTACTTATTTCAAAAGGAAAAGAGAAGAGAACTACATATGTCTGCAAATTAAGAGTTACAAAATTCCTATCTATGTGTCTTCTGGAGTCAAATCTTGATTCTTGACTTGCTCGCTTGTGTTGACCTTAGATTGGATCTTGATTCTCTTTAAAGAAAAGATTATGACTCAATTTCCTTGTTCGAAAGTGAGAAGATGAATCTTGAGATGCCGGGTTGGTGACACATTGTAAAAGTTAACTCCAACTATCTTGCGATCGAAAGACTTCTTTCTTCTGATTGAGAAATGGAAACTGCAAGCTTTAACCGTCACAACATGTGCTCTACAGTGGGGCCTGCAAAGCCATTAAATACGAACAAAACAAACAAAATTTTATACCCCAGTTTGGCACTGAGAAATTTTTTGAGTTATTGGGTACAGCTGCATATCAGCTTGTTTTATTTGAAAGATGCAAAAATGATATTGAAAACTCCGAATCGAGTGTGCTTCTCTTAGAAGTAGAACTGATAAAACTTATACTACGAGGTGCATCTCCCATGGGTAGCATTGGAATGACTGCGAGATTCAAGGACTTGAACTAGGAATTGCGTCTCCTAGGATGAGTGATTCATATTAGGAAGTGTGTCTCTTATTAGAATGAACATGGTTGACTCAAACTAGGAAGTGTGTCTCCTACAAATGAGGTTGAAAGTCTTGGACTAGGAAGTGCATCTCCTAGGATTGATGGTTCAGAGTAGGAAGTGTGTCTCCTATTGGAATGACTCAAACTAAGAAGTGCGTCGTTGAAAGGATTGGACTAGGAAGTGCATCTCCTAGGATTAATGGTTCCGGTTAGGAAGCGCGTCTCCTATTGGAATGACTCAAAATAGGAAGTGCGTCTCCTACGAGTGAGGTTGAAAGGATTGGACTAGGAAGTCCGTCTCCTAGGATTAATGGTTCCGGTTAGGAAGTGCGTCTCCTATTGGAATGACTCAAACTAGGGAGTGCATCTCCTACGAATGAGGTTGAAAGGTTTGGACTAGGAAGTGCGTCTCCTAGGGTTTGATGGTTCAGATTAGGAAGTGCGTCTCCCAATGGAATGACTCAAACTATGAAGTGCATCTCCTACGAGTGAGGTTGAAGGGTTTGGACTAGGAAGTGCGTATCCTAGGACTAATGGTTCATTAGGAAGTGCGTCTCCTATTGGAATGACTCAAACTAGGAAGTGCATCTCCTACGAATGAGGTTGAAAGGTTTGGACTAGGAAGTGCGTCGCCTAGGATTTGATGGTTCAGATTAGGAAGTGCATCTCCTAATGGAATGACTCAAACTAGGAAGTGTGTCTCCTACGAGTGTGGTTGAAAGGATTGGACTAGGAAGTGCATCTCCTAGGATTAATGATTCATATTAGGAAGTGCGTCTCCTATTAAAATGGCTCAAACTAGGAAGTGCGTCTCCTACGAATGAGGTTGAAGGGTTTGGACTAGGAAGTGCATCTCCTAGGATTAATGGTTCATTAGGAAGTGCGTCTTGTATTGTAATTACTCAAACTAGGAAGTGCATCTCCTATGAATGAGGTTGAAAGGTTTGGACTAGGAAGTGCGTCTCCTAGGATTTGAGGGTTCAGATTAGGAAGTGCGTCTCCTAATGGAAAGACTCAAACTAGGAAGTGCGTCTCCTACGAGTGAGGTTTAAAGGATTGGACTAGGATGTGCCTCTCCTAGGATTAATGGTATAGATTAGGAAGTGTATCTCCTATTAGAATGGCTCAAACTAGGAAGTATGTCTCCTACGAATGAGGTTGAAGGGTTTGAACTAGCAAGTACGTCTCCTAGGATTAATGGTTCATTAGGAAGTGCGTCTCCTATTTGAATGATTCAAACTAGGAAGTGCATCCCCTACGAATGAGGTTGAAATTTTTGGAGTAGGAAGTGCGTCTCCTAGGATTTGATGGTTTAGATTAGGAAATGCGTCTCCCATTGGAATAAATCAAACTAGGAAGTGCGTCTCCTACGAGTGAGTGGAATAAAGGATTCCTTCAACAATATTTATGAGCCCCTTGAAATTCAAGTCGTTTCTCACATATATTTTAAAGGTAGGTACTCTTACCAATTGTATCCCCATTTCTTATATAGCTCTATGTCAGATAGTCTCCTGGTAGTCAGGTCGATCCTATTGGCATAGTTGAGTTCAACCATCATGATAGTAAAGAACTTATTAAATTTTATACTCCCCGGGTAGTCCAGGCGTCTAGTGTAAAATTTAATAATTCTTTCAATCCATACAACTAATGCAATAATTTTTTTTAACATATTATCAAACTATAAGTCTCCTGGTAGTTAAGATGCTCCTTATAAGCAAGAAATAAATAAAATTATTTATTTTGATGGATAGCTTTACAATAAAATATCTTTTATTTTATCATTTAAGAACTCAAATTTTAGTAGAAGGGAATTGATACTAAAATGATTTTTAATAACATGAAGGTCAAATATTTTATAGCATGTGAATTTAGTTCAAATTGTCTACATGCTTAGTTCGAAATTAATTTACATCACATGTAATAGATAATTAAAAATTATGTAACAAAAACAAGCACATGACTCAAAAACGAAATTCAACATTCTTCTAACATGTTTATCTTATATATCACATATACCATAATAAATAGTTCACGGTTGAAAATTATTATTAATTGACATCTCATGAACTATAACAATTAAAAATAATAGTAGAATCCAATAACCTATTATAGATTACCATCGTATCCGATAAAAAATTTCAAATTCAAGTTATGAACTATCTCAATAGTTTAACTTATATGAATAAATATTTTATTCACAATAATATTATTCCGTATGCATTAAAATAGTTTGACTATTGCACAAAACACAAATATTATAGTTTGAGCTCCTCAAATATAATCTTAAAATATCTCGTAAATAAATTTTGGACACAATAAACCACGGCTATGATACCACTGAAGAATTGCATATAGATGTTCGTAACACACAACGGAAGACAATAACGATCCTAGGCAGAACTTTTCGTGTTTAAAATTTTTTTTCATGTCAAAGATTGGATCTAAGACGTACCTGGTGAAGAGAGTCACGTTTCAAAAACTCTTCGATAGTGCGAAGACTCTATACGTATCAATACCGAGATCGATCCTTGCTATCAACTCTTTGATCGATGAAACCTGCGAACAAATTGAATGAAGAATATTGTGTTAAAATTTTTCTCAAAAATCTCAACCCAATGTTAGAAAAATAAGAAACACTTTTCTTGTAGTTGTATTTTCTCTCTTGGCTTTGTAATGTATTCTCACTTTCACAAAGTGATTTTTCTTCTCAAGACTTGGTACGGCAAATTTTCTCCATCACCGAAGTTGATGGCCCTTTTCATGGACTCTCCAATTCTAATCCAATTCAAAATTGAATTCAACTTATCAATATTTTTAAATTGATAAATTTAACTCCCATATCAAATGGGTTGAAAGTTGCCGACAAGTCCATATGGACTTTCTACGAAAATTTCCAATTCAAAATTGGATTTACTAACAAGACTTTATTAATATTTCATATATAATCTCTTATATAAAATAAGTGTTAATATATATATNTTTTTTTTTTTTTTTTTTTTTCTGTTTCAAATAAAAAACTTCAACTCGTTCACAATATTAATTATATTCTCTGTGCTAGCAAAGAATATAATAATATTTCATTTGGACTAATAACTAAATTTATTTGACTAATTAAATTATTTAATTGAATAATCAAATAATAATTTAATTAATCCTTTAGCTAAGATCAGAACACCTGTTAGTGTGCGACCTCATAGGTTCAATACTAAACTGGTAGTAAATTGATCGTATCAATATACTAATCAAGGGTGGTGTCTAGCAACACTCCTTAACGACCGAATAGTATGAAGTATACAATTTACTCTCAAGAACCCGTAGAAGAATAATGTAGTAATTCCTTCTGTCCTTATAGCTCCGAGTTACCCTAGGATATGGTTCAGCTGTCAAATGCTAATAGACGACCAACTATGTGTTCATGTCAAATGTAATCGATCATTGAATTACCTAAGAAAATCTTTTCTTCTTTCATTCGATTGCCCCGTCCAAGGTCTTAATTCGGTTGTTTATAATTCATGACAATATGGAGCTTAAACTCATAACCAATAGTTGACAGATTCCATCTGGATCAATCATTAATTCTACAAGTATGTAATTGTACTCATTATCCTTTCAACTATCGCCCTAGGGCCTTTGGTGTTTAGTATCAAAGCACAATAAATTACTTGTCAATTACTATGACGATCTCAGGTCAAAGAAAAGTGTTACATCACATTCTTCAAGGGAATATCCTATTGACATTTTATGGTAATTCTAACCATTAGGAATTATCCAATGAGTTGGTTCAATGATCATATCTTTATATGCATCATCTATCTATGTGATTTAGTTAATGAGATCAATTAATCCTTATCCAATTAAGACGATCACTACATATTGATCGAACCGGATTACCAGTGTCCAAATTAATAATCCTACAATAAAGAACAAATTTAGATTAAATTATAAGGAAATTCACTCTCATTATCATGATCTCCATCACGATGACAAGTCTCAAAATTTAATCAAGGACCTTATCAAGTTAATCAAACAATTAATAATAACTATGATAAAAGAATATCAAATGTCATATATTTTTATATCAAATAACATTTATCAAAATATGTTCAAATTATCAAATATGAGATTGGATCTTGGGCATATCTATTATATCCCTAACAGTCTCCCACTTGCACTAGAGCCGATCGCTCTTGTACTTCACTCCCAATTTTCACTTTTGCTTGGAAAACTCCTTTGTTCCAAGCGCTTTAGTGAATGGGTCTGCAACATTTTCTTTTAAATCAACCTTTTATATCTCGACGTCTCCACGTTCAATTATCTCTCTTATCAAGTGATACCTTCACAGAACGTGTTTGGACTTTTGGTGTGATCTTGGTTCTTTTGCTTGAGCAATGGATCCAGTATTGTCACGCAACAACGGAACCGCACCTTCTACTGAAGGAACCACACCAAGTTTAGTTCATAACTTTTTCATCCATACAGCTTCCTTAGCAGCTTCACTAACTATATATTCTGTTTCAGTCACTGAATAAACTATTGTAACTTGTTTGGAACTTTTCCAAATCAAACCAAAAATAGATTTGCTATTGATAACTAGGGATTTTAACCTACTATTTAATCTCTTTTTCTTAGGTTTTGGGGCAAAAAAGCGTTAAGGTATTCCCGAAAACTAACTCAAGGTGCTTACGTGCAGGTTTTGGTCAAAATGAAGCAAAGAGGCCAAAACGAACTTAAAAATGAGCCAATCTTGCACAAGTAATGAACTCAGCTGGAGCGCTGACAACGCCAATTTTACGCTGCAGCGTAAGCCCTTCCACTAAAGTGGATTACTGAGGGCTGTCGCAGAAGTAAAATTCAGAGAGTTAAAAATTGGACTCACTATGGACCGCGTCGCAAAAGCGCGGTCGCAGAACCATTGGCACGGTCGCGATCATACATCCGCTGAGAGCGGAAATCAAGGTTCAGAGAACTAACAATCTTGGGCAAGCATAGAACGCGATAACCACTCAATTTTACGCGGTCGCGTCATCTGCTAACGCTGAGGTGGAAAGAAATCCACTGGGAGCGGAATCAATGTTCAGAGAGTCTGCAATTGAGCCAAAGTGAAGGAACGCGGTCCACGAACATTTTATGCAACCGCGGATAAAGATCACGTGGGGGCGGTTGCTTTTACGTTGACACTGAAGTCCAACCCAAGCCAAGTCCAATTCTGAAGAAATGCAGTCAGCGCTCGTTATTGCGCGACCGCGAATGTCAATTTGCTGAGTCGCCTATTTTTCTACTGACAGCAGAACTCTGCTGGGGCATTTTTGTCCAGTAATTTAATCTATGAATAAATAGTTCTTTTTCACATTTTTATTTCATCTTTTGTAACGGTAAGCCCCTGAACAACAACCTTTTTTCCTTTTGAGTAATTTTAGAGTAGTTTTAGCTTATAATCTTAGATTTTATCCTTGTATTTAACATTTATGGCTATTATTTCATCTACATCTTTGATTTCTACTTTGATTATGAGTAGTTAGACCCATTAGCTAGGGCTATGACCCAACCCTAGTGTAGGTATTTAATGGATTTTAATTTTAAGCCTTATTTGCTTATGTGTTAGTGATATTTAACTTGTTTCATGATTTATTTGTTGAATTGGTGGTTGCAAATACTGATTCATGCCTTTTTGACTAGGGTTCTTCTTGAGAAAGAGGACTTAAGTCTAGGTAAAATAGGCTAACAAGGAATTGGGGTGAATTCAAGATATTGATAGCCCAAATGAAAGGGTTAAACCTAGAGATAATAATACCCGACTTGAGCCAATTCACTTGCACTCCCAATTAGGCTTGAGAAAGCCAATTCTGGCAAAGTCACCCAAACTACAGAGAGGTATAAGGCGAGTAATTGAGTGTGAGGCTGTATCACGAACCCAGAAACGACAAATTTGTCCTAAATTCTAGATCCCGTTAGATACTCACCTAGGTGTAAGTCACTTCCCTAGTGCCCTTTATCAATTGAGAAAACTCTTACAAAAATACTGTACTTAGTTTATTTTCAGCACTGATAGCAATAGAATTAATAGAAACAAGCCCATTTATGACTAGAAGTGTAATTAAGGACAAAATATATAACTAGGTTAGATAGGAACCCAATTCCCATATTATAACTCCCTGTGGATATCGATCCTGACCTTTTAGGTATAAGCTGCATTGACCTTTCGAATAAAAACTATATCGATTCCAATGAGCCCCTTCATGAAATATGGGAGAGATATAGAACTATGGTCAAGGAATGCCCCAATAATGACATGACAGAAGCTATGATCCAACAAACATTTTACCAGGGTATAAACACGACTAATCAATGTGTGGTGAACATGTTAGCTGGGGAAAATTTTGTGAAGTTGTCTTATGATGAGGCCTATGACATTCTTGATGAGATGACTGACACTTCTTCAGCATGGAAAATTCGGGAAAACTTTCCTCAAGGTGACCCGAGTGTGATAAATCTTCATAAGGAACTCCAAGACCATGGACAAGCCATAGCTGAGTTAACAACAACTATGAACCAACTTGCCAAAGCATAACTTCAGCAAATCCAAGGAACAAAGCAAGTACATGCAATGGAAGGGGTCAATCTATTGGTCAACAAGAGAAGAAAACATGGCTAGCAAATGCAAAGCGATAATGATCAACATGAGCAAGGCGTAAGTGGTTAGAACAATGATGATTCATATGATGACCAAAGTGATGTGATGTATGCAAACAACTATCAAGGACAACGATGCAATGCTCCTAATCAACCATGGAGATCTCAAGGGAATAATCACAACTGGAACAATCAAGGGCAAGGAAACTGGAACAATAACAACAACTCAAGCAACTGGGGGAACAATAATCAAAATTGGGGTGGCAATAATAATTGGAATGACAATAACAAAAACAACTGGGGCGGAAATGGATATCGGGGGTCAGGCTTTCAAAGGCCCCCGATGTATCAACAACCCAACAATCTACCTCCATATCAATCCCAAGGTCAAAGTTCGTCAAGAAATGATATGGGACAAATTGAGAATATGTTCAAACAGATGATGGAGAGGACTGCCGAGTCTGATGTTCAAATTGCCTCCCACACTACCTCCGTCCGTAATCTTGAGGTCCAAATGGGTCAAATCTTGCAAGCTTTGGACACTCATCCAAATGGAGCACTACCTAGCGATACAGTAGTAAACTCGAAGGTTGGGAACAATAACAATATTGGGCATGCAATAGTAGTGACCACAAGGAGTGGTAGAGGTGGTAATGAAAGTACCTCCAGGCAAAAGAGGGTTGTGTGTGATGATGATGAAATGCAAAATGATGATGTTCCTATAGTTGATGATCAAGTGAGTGATGAGAAATTGAATGGTGAAGTGAGTATTGATATCAATGACAAAGAGGAGGAGACACAAAATGACGTGAACCTGTCTAGGGAACACGTAATAAACATACCAGAGCTGGTAGTTCCAAAATCCAAGGCTCCTTTTTCAAGGCATGTCCCGCCTTATCGTCAAAGAATTGAAAAGCAAAAGAGTGATAATCAATTCAAGAAGTTTATAGAGATGATGAAGAGCTTGTCAATCAACGTACCATTAGTGGAAGCTCTTGAGCAAATGCCGGTATACGCCAAGTTTATGAAATACTTGGTGACTAAAAAGAGTTCTATGAAATGTGAGACCATCAAAATGACTCACCAAGTTAGTGCCATTTTGCACTCGATGCTTCCCAAACTAGAAGATCCTGGCGCATTTACTATCCCTTGTACCATTGGAAGTGCGGATTTTGCAAAGGCATTGTGTGATTTGGGTTATCACTTTGATGACTTACTCCGCCTTCAAAACTTTGGGTATTGGTCAACCAAGAGCAACTTCAATGAGACTACAAATGGCGGATAGAACAATTGATGTTCTAGACGTCAATACCACACAAGAGGGGGGTGATTTGTGTGGTGTCCAATTTTTGCGTGCAGTAGTTATAGAAGGACCAAGTTCTTATATCTGTTCCAACTCCTACAATTTGCGGAATAATAAATGCAGAATTTAAAGAACACATTAATTATACGTGGAAAACACCTAGCTGAAAAGGTGAAAAAACCACGACCTATTTCCCAGTAGGATATTCCCAAACTCTTCACTAAATCAATGATCCAAACATCATTTACAAAATAAACTCTTTCGTAACCCTAAGGATTAACTCTAACCCTTTGTGGCAAACTAGCCTCTATCTATTTGCGACAAACTTCAAGTTAACTATAACTTGAACACTCAGTACCTATTACAATTGCTTCTAGGTAAAGCTAAAAGGTACAAATTGTAATCACCTACTACAAATAAACTAGACTAAAAGACAACATATTGAACTGGTTATTCTAGCTGGTTCAAGTAGCTTTAAAGTCGCACACGTAATTCTCACACAAACTGCTTGCAAAATCGCTTTGGTAATTTTGCTCTCAATTCTTGTTTTGCTTCTGCGTTTGTGCGTACCTGTACAATAAGAACGCTGAACAATGTATAGGATTAGTAGACAAAGAGATTCACTAGAATTTGGACGCTACTTTTCCTTGATGGAAGAGTTCTAGTTGATCTCAACTCCCTAAATCCTCCTTTGTCTTGATTATGTTCTTACTGAATAAGGAGTCCATATCCTTATCAATTTGCAAACTTTTTGATCAGGAGATATCTCTTTAGATTGATTGTGTTTATCTCCTGCTTCTGCTCCTTCTGTGCACCTCACGTGCCCTTAACTCTACATTTGTCTATGTCTCCAGTGATGGACCTGGTTCAACTCTGAGTTCCTTCGTCAATCTTTAAAACCATTCAGCTTCTTGATCCAACAAGTTCCCCCTTTTTGATGATGACAAACTCTGTTCTTAGGCCTGTAATTACTTTAATCCAACATTGACACTTTTTAGAGCATTAAGCATTTATCATAAAGAACCGGGTTCATTAGGTTATAATTATAACATTTTTCAATATATCACATCTTCCCCCTTTTGGCATCTTCGAAAAGTTGCAAAATGTTAGAATTACACGATTTATAAGAATTACTCATGGCCACTAGGGTAACTGCAAGTGCAAACATGGATTAATCATCGGTAGTGAACAAAGAATGCAAACTATCAAAGAAAGTGAGACAAAACAAATAAGAGCAGAAAAAACAAAATTGATAGAAGCATATTTTAGCCACTAAACACACAAAGAAATAAAATCAGTTATAATCATGAGCAAAAGATAGCAAAAAAATCCCGAATCTGGGTCATAGAGGGGTGAAGACAGGGCACTGGACACCTAAGGCTGGGAAGGGGTGGAGGTTGAGTTCTTTGCTTGGAGAAGGGAGAGCATATTTTGAAGAATCCCTTCATTCTTCTCCTTTTCTTTGGACAATTCAGTTTTAAGAGCATCTCTCTCAGCCTCAACCTCTGCAAGGCGGGTCTTCAGTCAAAGAATTTTAGCATCCTTAACCCCACCTTCTTGTACAAGCGCCCTGACCTTGCTGTGCACATGCATTTTTCTGGATGAACCAGGTTCATTGTAAGGAACATTCACAATGTAGTCACATGCCAGAAGCGTGTTCTTCCCAAAATGGTCCTTGACAGTGGCCATTTCTGCCTTCTTCAGGGGCACTTTGAAGTGAGCCAACATAGTCGTCAAGATGAAACCATATTGGATGACATGGGCCTTGGAGCCATATACCACCCTGTTCAGCAACTTAATAATGAAATAGGGCCAAGTGATTTGCCTTTCACTGTCCAGGCACTCCATGAGGGTTAAATCCATAAAGTTTGCTATGTGCCTTCTCTTTTGCCTGGGCAGTACGCATTTGTTGATGAACTCAAACACCACCTTGTGTTGGGGCTTCATCTCGCTTTTTTACACAGCCCTTGGTTCCACTTCTTCGGCATTGTCACTGAACCTCCTGGTAATTTACAATGCAGAAGAAAGACCATCCAGGCTGGGCCTTGAATAATCATCATATCCCTTAGTTGGAATCCCAAGAATTTCGCCCAGATCTTTGGCATAAAAAGTGATTTTACTCCCCTTTACCTGACTGGAGACCTTGCCATCCTTGACATCAGCACTGACCATGAACTCTACAATCTCACTCCTGGCCAGCCTGCCATCTAACTGAAGGACCATGTCCTTCCAGCCCTACACTTCCAAAGTATCCAATAGGTAGACCATGCCAGACTCCTCCAGATCCTTCAACAACCTTCCCTTCAGAATAGTACATTTCCCAAGTTTGGTCAAATTGTCTTTCTCTCCTCTAGACTTCTCAGCTTCTTCACCACTCCAATCTCCTCTTCATCAATCTGAACCTTCTTTGATTTCAGTGTAGACCTAGTCCTCTTGGAAATAGTTGAGGGTGTAGCAGACACAGATGCAAACTTCTTGGAATAAGTCTTGGCTTTCTTGTGTTTGGGCGTCTGAACCTCAACATCTGCCATTTGTTCTTCTCGATGGACCAGGTCCATCTCGTCAACCTCAATAGCCTCTATAGGCTCAAACACTTTTGCTTTCCCTTTTTCTGCTCTCTTTCTCTTACTCTCCTTCAAAGCCTTATGCAACTCCTCTTCACTCTGCCTAATTGCACTTCGTGTAGTTCTTCCTCTAGGAATAGAAGTTTCAGCAGAGGGAGTGGATTTTCTCTTCTTACTTGCCATTGGAGTTTCACCCTTCTTAGTCTTGGATGTCCTCTTATTTTTGGGTTTATAACTCTCCCTTAACTTTCTCATAAGGTCAGCCAAAGTTTCCTCAATGGATGAACCAGGTTCATCAGTAGCGTGTCGAAGATTTTCTAACCCCTCAGCAGCCTCTCCTGAGTTACTCCCCCCTAAGTCTTTGGCACCTTTTTCAACTACTACTGGGGCAGTACCACAAATTTCCAATGGAGTACATTCTACCCCTGTTCCCCTCACAATACTTCCTCCTCCCTATCTCTCATTTTCTTTCACAATTTTATTTTTACCACCTCTTCGTCGCCTATCAGAAACTTCCGCATCCTCTACAGACCCAATCAGAACAAACCTATTTTCAGAAATAACTGGTTTAAGCCCAGACCTAGTTTTAGGAGTTGATTATACCTTTTCAGAGTCAGATGATCTATTTGCTTCCCCCTCAGTTGCTGACTTGAAGGAGTCAATGGAGTTCTCAGATTCTTGAGCCTGGCTGGCTTGAAGCTTGACATTCAATTTCTTAGCTAGAGAGCCAGTAGCCACTGTTTTTTCTGGGGAGCATTTTGACACGCCTTCTCCTAGGTTCTGGATTAGGGCTTGGTTGAACAATGAGGTTGATTGGAGGAGACAGAACATGATTGTTTTGAGGGGTGGTGGGATGTGATTGAGATAGGATTGAAGAATTTGATTGAGATGGGGTGGATTAAGAGTCTTGGAGTGTGATACTATATTCAGGTGTGGCGGAGGAGGATGAAGCAGGAGGCGGTGTGTCAGCCATGGTGATGATTTTTGTTGAAGAAAAAGAAGAGGATTAAGATCAAGGTGTTTGAGCAAAAGGTTGAAAAGGTTTCGACGGTTATGTCTTTTAGGAAGAAAAGTGAATGAAGAATTAGAGAAGTCATGAAGGGGTTTTTAAAGACTTGGTTAATTAATACACAACGGATGTAATTTGGGTCAAGAGGAAGTCTAATCGGTTCAGAAGTGTCAGGAGAAAAGTGACGGTTATGACTACCCTATAGTCTAGGCCTTTTTAATTTGATTGGATTCTTTGGAACAAGTTCAAATTTTGGATAAGGACTAGATTTTTAAAATATCTTGTTATAGATAGAGTCATGCTCATGATTAACAATTAATATTTGAATATGTGTATAGTGGTGAGCACATACCTCTTCTGTCAGATGAACCAGCAGCGATGAACCAGGTTCATCTTGTTAGAATCTCTTGATTAAGCCTCAATTTTCAAAAAATAGAAAAACATCATTAGTAACCAAGGAGTTTTATTAACACATGGAAAGAGAGTATGTTGTTTATAGCATGAAGCTGAGCAATGATTATTCTGATTATTTACACAAATTTCAGAATTCCTAGCAGAAAATTTTTCTTTTCATTTTTATTTTGAACTGGTTCAATTAGGTGATCTTAATCATCCCTAACTCTAACATTTTCCTTTCAAAATGCTCTTTAATTAGTGCTTTAGTAAAGAGGTTAGAAATTTGTTTATCAGTAGAACATAATTCAATAGAGATCATTCCCTTCTCATAGTTGTCTCTTAAGAAATAGTGTCTAACATCTATGTGCTTTGTTCTTTTATGATGAGCCGGGTTCTTTGTCATACTAATAACACTAGTGTTATCACAGAAGATGGGGATGCATCCATAATAACTGAGCATAACATGAGGCTGCAGCCACATACTCAGCCTCAACAGCAGATATAGCTACTGAATTATGCTTTTTAGTGGCCCATGACACAAGACATGAGCCCAAAAAGTATGCTATACCTGAGGTGCTCTTTCTATCTACCAAGAAGCCTGAAAATTCATCATCAACATATCCCACAAGATCAAAGTTACTACCTTTAGGGTACCAAAGACAGATGTCAGTGGTGCCTTTTAGATATCTCAAGATTCTCTTCACTATAGTTAAATGGGGTTCCTTTGGATTAGCCTGAAATCTTGCACAAAGTCCTACGCTGAAAACAATGTCAGGTCTACTGGCAGTAAGATACAGCAATGACTCAATCATCCATCTATATAACTTTTGATCAACAGATGAGTCAGGTTCATCTACATCTAGTTTTGTGGCTGTTGCAATAGGGGTGTCAATTTCTTTTGAGTCTTCCGTTTTAAATCTTTTGAGCAACTCTTTCACATATTTTTGCTAATGGATCATATTTCCATTTGAATTTTCTAAAAAATAAATTAAGCTCACCCATCATGCTGATTTCAAATTCACTCCCCATTAGTTTAGTAAATTCTTTACTTAGTTTTTCAAAAGTTTCCCCAAAGATTATGTCATCTACATATATCTGCACTACCAAGAGATCTTTACATTTTCCTTTCAAGAATAAGGTACTGTCAATTTTACCTCTCTTGTAGTCAAGCTCAAGCAAGAATTTTGATAGCCTTTCATACCATGATCTTTGTGCTTGCTTGAGTCCATACAGTGCCTTGTCAAGTTTGTACACATGATCTGGATTCTCCTTGCTTTCAAAACCGGAGGTTGCTTGACAAATACTTGTTTTAGACATCTATTCAGGAAGACACTCTTGACATCCATATGGTGAAGGGTGAATTCCATGTAAGCAGCAAATGCTATGAGGAGCCTAATTGCCTCCAACCTTGCCACATGAGCAAAGGTTTCATCATAGTCTATGCCTTCCTCTTTACTATATCCTTGAACCACCAGTCTTGCCTTGTTTCTTGTAACTGTTCCATCTTCATCAAGTTTGTTTCTGAAGACCTTGTGCCAATCACTGATCTATCTAATGATCTAGGTACCAGATTCCAAACTTGGCTTCTTTCAAATTGATTGAGTTCTTCTTGCATGGCATTTACCCAGTCTACATCCTGCAAAGCTTCAGCAATATTTTAGTGTTCGATCAAGGATAGAAAAGCATCAAAAGCACATAGATTTTTCAGAGAGGATCTAGTGTTGATTCCAGATGTTAGATCATTCATGATGTTCTTGATAGGGTGAGAACTTTGATATCTGTGTGGTTTTACAACCAACTGGTCATAACTTGATGATCCTATAGTGCCTTGATGCTGTGGAACAGGATCAGGGTCAAGTTCCAATGAGGTTTGCTGCTGAATTCCCCCTGTCAAGTTGCCCGGGGTAGATGGACCTGTTCCATCACCTGTTCCTTCTTCTAATGTTTCTCCAGTTTGGTCTGAGTTTCTGACTAGCCCAATTTATTCATTTTCTGGTTCCTGTCTCTTAGAGAGAATGTTAGTTTCATAAAAAACAACATGCTCACTTTCTTCAACACATATAGTTCTTTTGTTATATACTTTATAGGCCTTACTATGTGAAGAATATCCCAAGAATACCCCATCATCACTTCTGGGATCAAACTTGCTTAGGGAGTCCTTTCCATTGTTGTGCACAAAGAACTTGCATCCAAAAGCCCTAAGACGGGATATATTGGTCTTTCTCCCTTTAAGTAACTCAGGGAGTCTTCTCTGCAAGTGGTCTAGTCATGTACCTATTTATGATATAGCATGCAGTGTCTATAACTTCTGCCCAGAAACTATGGGGTAGTTTAGTTGAAAGAAGCATGGTTCTAGCCATATATTCAAGTGTCCTATTTTTTCTTTCAACCACTCCATTTTGTTTTGGAGTTCTGGGGGTAGAAAAGTTATGATCTATACCATGTTCATCACAAAATTCAGCAAATTTTGCATTTTCAAGTTCAGTGCCATGATCAGACCTTATTGATGCAAGTTGATTTCCCAATTATTTCTGAATTTTTCTAACAAAAGAAGTAAAAATATCAAATGCTTCATCTTTAGATGTTAAGAATAATGTCCAGGTAAATCTAGAATAGTCATCAACAAGCACCATTACATATCTCTTACCACCTCTGCTTAATGTTCTCATAGGACTACATAGATCCATTTGGACCAGTTCCAACGTCCTGGTGGTACTTATAACTTTCTTGATTTTGAAGGAAGATCTTACCTACTTCCCCCTTGGACAAGCCTCACAAACTTTGTCTTCCTTGAACTTAATGTTAGGGAGACCTATCACCAAGTCCTTGGAGACTAATTTGTTGAGTTGACTTAGATCGGCATGTCCAAGTCTTTTGTGCCAAAGGAAGGGATCACTATCCAAAACACTCTAGCATGTTAATTCCTTTTCTAATAGTGTGGACATGTCTATGATATAGATACTATTCACTCTTTTTCCCTGCAAAATAATTTTGTCAGTGATAAGATTAATTACAAAGTATTTTGTAGAAGTGAATGTAACTAGGTTACATCTGTCATACAGTTATGACACACTGATCAGGCTATATTTCAAGCCATCTATCAAGTAAACATTCTTAATGGAACATGTGTCATCCTTACCCACCTTACCAACCCCAATGATTTCACATTTCTTCCCATTTCCAAAGGAGACATTTCCTCCTTTGAGGTTCTCAAGTGAAAGGAACTGTTCCTTGTTTCCAGTCACGTGTTTTGAGCAGTCACTATCCATGTACCATACTTGACTACTCCCTTTCACTTGAACCTACAAAAGAAAATCAGGGGTTAGTCTTAGGAACCCAAACTAGTTTGGGTCCCTTTCTATAAGAAAAATGATGAATTAAGTTCCTTTAGCCCAATTTGGTAGCCAATTTTTCTTTTGAACAAAACTTTTATTCTTTTGACTGGCATGCTTTTTTGCATTGCATTCAATTTTGTAGTGACCAGTCTTAGCACTGTGGGTACAAGTTTTATTCTCAGGATGTGTGAGGTACATGCTTTTGGGATCCCATTAGGCATTTGACTCCCAAAGCCAAGTCCTCTTCTATTGCTACTGTGATTTTCTTGTAGCCATGTCAAGGCACTAGAGGATTTATTCCATTTGCATATTCTCTCTAGTTCTTGCTTGACCTTACCAAGTTCCTCATTCAACACTCTTATTTGTTCATATTTCTTATACAACTCATCCTTTAGTCTGACTACATTTTCTTCTAAGATGAGTCGAGATTTGTCAGCTGTCTTCTTACTGTTCCTAGTTTCAGTTTTAAATTTTCAGATTTTAACTCTAGGACATTTGTTTCAAGTGGATGAACCTAGTTCTTCAGAGAAGTGTTTTCACTCACAGATTCACTTATTCTGAGCTCCAGGTTCTTACACTTTGCTTTTAACATTTCACACTCCTTAGACAACTGTTCCTTTTCTTTATTTATTTCTTCAGAATCATCAGTGAAGTCAAGTAACAATCCAGAGACTTTTTCTTTATATAAGAACTTAATCTTGTTTTTGAGATGAGATATACTTACCTCTGATTTCTCACATGATTCCTCATCTGATTCACCAATTGTCATGAACGCTTGTTCATCTCCATCTTCATCATCTGAGATTTCTCCCCAAGCAGCAACCATAGCTTTTGTTCCTTCGTTAAGATTTTTCCCTTCGTTCAGATCTTTCCCTTTTCCATTCCACTTCCCACTGAGGACAGTTCTTGATGTGATGATAAGTTTTTCCACATTTGTAGCATCCGTCGTTGATGGGTTTTTCTGGAGCCTTTGCCTTGTTGTAGTTTCCACCTCTTGAGATGCCCTTTTTCCTAATGAGATAGTTTTTGAATTCCTTGGTGATCATGGAAATCTCATCTTCCTCCAGTTTGGATCCCTAAGTGATTCTCAATGCCAGACTTCTTTCCTTCTTGGGAGCATCCATCTTCATTGTCTGCCTTCTAAGTTCATAGGCAGTGAGATTACCAATTAGCTCATCCAACCTGAGGGTTGCCATGTTCTTGGAATCTTGAATAGCAGTGATCTTACTCTCCCAAGTTATTGGCAAAACCCTTGTCAAAATCTTTTCAACCTTATCTTCTTCAAGAATAGTCCTTCCAAGAGATTTTAGTTCATTTGTCAGAGTAGTGAACCTAGTGTACATCTCTTGGATGGTCTCTCCTTCTTTCATAGAGAAATTCTCATATTGCGAATATAGTAATGTACCTCTGGATCTTTTCACTTGTGCAGTTCCTTCATGAGCCACTTGTTAAGTTTCCCAAATTTCCTTGGTAGTAGTGCAACTTTGAATCGTGATGTACTCATCTGGACCAAGTCCACACACAAGCCACTTCTTGGCCTTGGCATTCTTTTCCCATTTTCTTAATTGTTCAGCAGTGCAGTCAGCTCTTGTTTTTGGCACTTCTACTCCTTCAGTAGTCTTTTTCATGGTGGCCAAAGGGAAGTCAGTGACTATGTCCCATAGTTCATAGTCTTCTACAATTAAGTGATACTTTATCCTATTCTTCCACTAGGTATAGAACATGCCATTGAAAAGTGGTGGCTTAGCAGTTGATTGCCCATCCCAGTTCCTAGGTGGTGCACTCATATTGATCTTTTCCTAANGGGGGGGGGGGGGGGGGGGTGATTTATATGGTGTCCAATTTTTGCGTGCAGTAGTTATAGAAGGACCAGGTTCTTCTATGATTTCCAACTCCTACAGTTTGCGGAATAATAAATGCAGAATTTAAAGAACACATCAATTTTTACGTGGAAAACACCTAGATCAAAAGGTGAAAAAACCACGATCTACTTCCTAATAGGATTTTCCCAAACTCTTCTCTAAATCAATGAGCCAAACAACATTTACAAAATAAACTCTTTTGTAAACCTAAGGATTAACTCTAACCCTTTGTGGCAAACTAGCCTCTAGCTATTTGCGACAAACTTCAAGTTAACTATAACTTGAACACTCAGTATCTATTACAATTGCTTCTAGATAAAGCTCAAAGGTACATATTGTAATCACCTACTACAAATAAACTAAGCTAAAAGACAACAAATGGAACTAGTTCTTTTAGCTAGTTCAAGTAGATTCAGAGTCGCACACGTAATTCTCACACGAAGTGCTTGCAAAATTGCTTTGGTAATTTTTCTCTCAATTCTCGTTTTGCTTCTACATTTGTGTGTACCTGTACAATAAGAGCACTGAACAATATATAGGATTAGTAGACAAAGAGATTCACTAGAATTCAGATTCTACTATTCGTTGATGGAAGAGTTCTGGTTGACTTCAACTCCTTAAATCTTCCTTTATCTTGATTCTGTTCTTACTGAATAAGGAGTCCATCTCCTTATCAATTTGCAACCTTTTCGATCAGGAGATATCTCTTTAGATCACTGATTGTGTTTATCTCCTGCTTGTGCACCTCACGTGCCCTTAACTCTGCATGTGTGTATGTCTCCAGTGATGGACCTGGTTCAACTCTGAGTTCCTTTGTCAATCTTCAAAATCATTCAGCTTCTTGATCCAACAATAATGAAGCGACCCCTTGGTATTACTTATGATGTTCTTGTACGGGTCAACAAGTTTATCTTGCCTGCTGATTTTGTGATCCTCGACTGCGAGGTAGACTATGGGGTGCCTATAATCTTGGGAAGGCCATTCCTAGCAACAGGCAAGACCTTGGTAGATGTTGAAGCCGGTGCACCATCCGGGTGGGCGATGAAAAGGTTATATTCCACGTGTGCAAGTCAATGAGGCAACCAAATAGTACCGAGGTTTGATCTTTTGTGGATCTAGTGACAGAAGTGATAATTGCTGATACAAGTTCAATGATCAATGTGGAAGATCCCATGAAAGTTGTCTTGTTGAACCATGAGGATGATGTAAGGGATTGCTTGGTTGAATGTGCTAATGCATTGCAAGGAATGGGCTCATATTGTTATGGTACCTATTGATACCCAATTTTTTCCAAAAATATTTTAAATTGCACATATACCTTCAAAATCATGCATTAATAGAAATTGGCATTTTTTCTACATTTCTATTAATTTACCCAGTATTTTATTTCCAATAAATAATTATAAAATTGCATCACAAATGATTTCAAAAGAATTTCTTGATATAATTTATTGTTTATGGTCCTACTGAGGCCAAATTATTCCATAAATAGCCAATTTGGCACCTTTTGGCTATAATTGCAATAACTTTGCAATTATAGCCCATGCATATAATTTTGTACTATTTTTTTTACTAGAAATTAGTCCTTTATATTTTTAAATACCAAATAATCATTTTTAAAAAAATTTCCATGCATAGAATTCATTTTTTATAATTAGTAATTATTTTAATTAAGTTATCTTGGTATTTAACAAATAGCCCCTTTTTTACTTCAATTACAACCTATTAAAATCAGCCCAAATACCTTAATTAAACTAGCCAAAACCCCAAGCCCAATTCCTAAATCTACCCGACCCAATTCTGGTTAGATCTTGGCCCTTGATCAATTTTGATCAACGACCCAGATTTAACCTTTCCTAATTTAACCTAAATTACGTACCCCTATTTTGATCAAGGTCCAAGATCTAACCTTTACTAATTTAACCTAAATTACCTACCCCCCAAACCCTCATTCTGTCATCCTCACCCGCTGTCACTCCTCTCATTCTCTCTCAAGCTCCCTCTGCCCTAACCATGGCTTCCACCCGCCGTTGCTTGCTCGCTATTGATTATGGTGGTTCACAATCACTCCTAGCCCTAATAGCTCCCTCCCATGACCGGAACTCTTGCTATCCTGAGGTCCTCAAGGGACCAGTGGCCATTCACTCACCCCTGGGATTGTTCTCACCATTCTCAGGCCACCATGGCCCGATTGAGTAAGATCTTTCTATTTTTCGGCTAAACCTATGGGTTTCTAGGCTGGTCTCTCTATTTCTGGGTTATTTTCTAGAAAACCCTAATCTCTTTTCCTGTACCTCTTAGATCTGTAAAATATCTGAGTTTTTCCTGAGCTATTTTCGTTTGTTTTATGAAAAACCTTTCGACTTCTTAGAGCGTCGCTTTATTTCCCCATTAGGGTTTCTGGAACCTTTATTCAAAACATATTTCTGGTCTTTTTAATGTTGTTCTCTGATTCTCATATATTTAAATGACTTTTTGTTAAAATTGTTTTTTAATCATAATTTATTATGTTAAAACCTTAGTTTTAACACTATTTAATAATCTTGAGTTTGTCTTTGCTGATTTATTCATTCGATTGTCTGTATGTCTGTTTCTCATTAATATGTTCCGAGTTTCTGTGATTATTACCCTATTGTGCTTATTAGCGTTTCTGGTTTGTCTCTTTTTGCCTATACTGTGTTTATTTCATTTATTCACAGAAATTTGTAGTAAGTTCCCTTAATCAGTACTACTTTTATTCGAATCCATGATTTCCTATGATTGATACCCTTTACTGATTTCCTGTGATGATATCCTGTGTTGATTTCCGACTTCTAAATTATTTTCTTGCCTTATTATGTGGTTGACTACATTATTTACTGATTCTTAATATTGTTTCCTTAATTATGACTTTATGAACTTAGCACTAATTACTTGTTCTATACTTGCACTGTTTGAAGTCTTTCCTTATTTGTCATACTTCAACTATATATGATTTCTTTCCTCACTTGTTACCTATTCTTTACCGTTTGAACTGATTCCCTTAATTAAGGGAAGACTTGAACTGATTTTACTCTAATTGATTCTGAGTTCCATAATTACTGAACAACTTTGATTCTTACCTAATTTACCTAGCTTTCAAACTACTATATATATATATAGCTTTCTTCTACTCTCATAAGACAGTCTTCTAGACACACGAACTCACATTAGTTCACAACTCTCTCATACACTCAAAAGCTCCTCTGCTTTCTTTTGTTACTTGCTATTGTTATTGAATTATCAGGCTGCAAGCCAAGGCTAATTATTGCACTCTCCTATTCTTCACTTTGTGCCTATTCCGATTTCAATTCAAGTTCCAAAACCAATGTGTTTCTTCTACTGCTTCAGTTTATCATGTTCCTAATCTAATGTTTTGCTTTTCAACATGTAATTGACCTGTTTATATTATTGCTTCACCTAGCATGCTAGTTATGTCTTACCCTTTTAGGATCATCACGTTTTATAAACCTGTAGTCTGTCTAAATTTGCCTCTGCTCTATTTCTGAATGTTCGTTTACTTGCTACTTAGTTTCTGGTACGCACATGTTTGGAAGGTAATCTGTTACCCTAAGATGTTCTGACTCTATGCTTAATCATGTCATCCACTGCCTGTTCTGGTGTTCATGCATCTATATGTCTTATTAACTATCCCTAATCCCATGAACCCCCCTAAAAGAACTTATATTCTTCTGTCTATTGTGTGTTCACTACATGTGCTCTATGTGTTCCCAATTCCCATTACTCCTGTGTGAAGGGCTGTTGATTGAGTGTTGGTAAACCTGTTTGTTCTGCAGTTAATCCATTATTTGTTTAATTTCCCTATTCTTGTTTAAACTATTTTACAACTAAACAACTTTATATTTTCATAAACTTCAATTGAGTCTTTTCAATACTATTTCATATCAAAACCTTTCCAAAACTATGTCAAGCACTCTCACTCTACTCTTAGGTCCTTAGGTTCTGCCCTTCCAGTGTGTGACTGCCTTGGGATCCTTGTGAGATCCCTTTGAACTCTGATGCACTGGGGCTGGCCCTTCCACACTACACTTACTCAGTTCTGGTTATGAAATCTGGGTGTGAGCACTGCCCGGGATCCTTGAGGTCCTTAGGGAACTCTGACACACCTGAACATGAGAAAGGCTATGAAACTTTGACAATAGAGGTTACAAACATCTGGTATCTTCAGGGTACTTGGGCCTGCTTCAGGCTCCCTATAGTTTAAGTTCTTTTTTTCCTTTATCTATTTATGTAATTTATTCAGTTGGTTTGTAATAATTATTGTAAACATATATTGGGGTTGGCTAGTGAAATGAGGGGGGGGGGGAGGGGTAGCTATATAGTTCTATCAATGTCACTGGGTAGAAATCACGCCTTAGGCATTTACATTCCCTATATCTGCATTAGAATCCATGCTCAGGACCAACATATTCATTCAAAACATGCCCAACATGCATTAGATATCATGTCTTTAAGGCTTTCATGTTTACTGCTTTAATGAACAATATATCTTTAATTTACGTTAATGCCGGCCACTTAGAGATCCTGCTCTTAGAATAACCAAAGTAAGTTGTTGCTACATGTGCATTCAGAAATCATGCTTAACAACTCTGTAATTCTCTGTGCATTTTAGAAATCATGCTTTAGGAATTATGCGCATCCTGAATTCATGTCTTAACCATTATGCATTTATATGTGCATATTAGATACCATGCTCTAGGATTTCGTTTGTATTTGCTTAACCACGCCTAGTTTAAACTGCTGATTCATGAAAAGGTATAAAATAGTCTCACGTATAAATATCATGTTTGCTTTTAATAAAACGAGTAACAATCTCTGCATTCTCAGATTCACATCACTTAGAACAACATGTTTTAGGTAAAACAACCTCTGAACGGTAATGATTCTGGCAACTGTTAAAGGGATAATCCCCACGCTAGGCAAGCCTTAGGTAATCAACCTCTATAAACTAGAGAACTGCTTGATTGTGTTTACTGTTTAAAGACTCACATGTTTTAAAATCAGTGGGAAAACTGATTAGGGCCCTGCCTATGAGTTTATAAAACAAAGCTGCATATTTCTGTGCATTGATATTATCTTAGACATCCTGTCTTAGGATCCTGTCTAAATAAACTGCCTCTTGTTTGTGTTTGAGACGTGTTGCTTATGTGCAGTATTTGTGGAGGTAAATCTGAGCCTCATAACTTATTTCCTGCCTTTATCTGATCAGTCCTATTTGTTCTTGCCTGTCGCCTAGAATCTTACCCTTTTAAAAACTTAGGGGGTTTGTCTAGAACTGCCTACATTTAGAGGTCTTAAATTACTCCAGGACCATAAGGAAGGGACGGGTAACACCACGCTTAGAGTTCTTTAAATAAAATTGCTTAATAGCCACTAAGGGGTGGGGTGATGGGTAGATATGGATATGATGACCGGTGCGCTAATGCCACGTGTAGCCCCTTACTGAGGAGTGAATACCGGGCATTGCATTGAGATGTGATCCTATAAGATAAATAACTTAGGACTCCCCTATCCCTTATATATGTATTCTTAGATTGTAAATCTTTTAAACTTTATTACACATGTATGCTTAGATTGTAAATATTTTAAAACATTATTACATATGTATGCTTAGATTGTAAATCTTTTAAAACTTTATTACATATGTGTGCTTAGACTGCGAATCTTTTCAAAACCATTACTTGTTTCCATGTGTATACTTTTACTGCGTATTTGCTACTTGTTTAAGTTCACAAAGCATGTTTGGCCGGGAACAACAGTTGTGGACTTCGAGGGATGCCTAACACTTTCCCCTTGGAGTAATTTCAAGCCCTTACTCAATCTCTGGTTATTCAATTAGTGTTATTGTGACCCTTAGTAGGTTCCCTAACGCACCTTAATTCGTTAGGTGGTGACTCTTCAAATCCTTTACATCCCTTATCCCAAAAGGAAATGAGTTGTCCCAATAATGTCAAAAACCCTGACTGATCCGAAAGGAGAGGAAAAAGGGGGCGCGACATCATGGCGACTTTGCTGGGGATTATAGGCTTTTACCATTTCAAACTGCTTTGTGAATTTGTCTTTACTTTGCTAATATCTGCACCCTTTCCCTTTCCCCTTATGTGAAATTTAATTGTATGTTTTTCCAAGTATTTATTTTTTCCAAAAACAAGACTAACATGTTTCGTTGTTTCTCTTTGTAACCGCTTTAAATTATAACTGTTGTATTTACCATTTTCATAACATGCAAATACATGTCAACATGCTTTTATTGCTTATTTATTGTTGCATAGTCATGCTCAACATCATATTCCACTCGTGCCTATACAAATCCTATAGCAACGCTTGATGAGTGATTGCGCTCTTCCTATTTATATCACCCCCTAAATTCAGAAAGGCTTATTTGTGGTAAAACCAGTCGATCAGTGGTGCAGTCGATGGTTCCGTGCCTTCCCCGTTGAGTTGTCCGCTTAAGGGTACCATTCTAAAACCTCATAGAAACCTTACTCTGTTATACTGTACATGCATCATGGTCAAACCTAGCCGGGTTACTGTGTCGTCCGCACAATAACCCTTTAAGAAAGCCTTGTCCAAAGTCCACTGGGGTTTTCATAATCCCAATGGATACAATCACGTTCTGTGCATTTATTTGGAGAACTAAACGCTTGTATGCTAATCATAAGTGTACAAATAGTCAAGTCTGGCGGGGGTAAGGGCCTAACTAATTTTGTCTTGCAGTAATATTAGTCACGAAGTCCCCAGATTCGGTATGGTCAGCAATATCCATCCAATGCTCCTGAACTGGTGGGAATACCTTTCCTCTAGTGATAAGAAACACGTCAAGAAGCACCTGGGTAATTTACCATCCCTCCTAGACATCCAACCCAACAACATGTTAATTGAGTCTGCCACCTTATTTTGGGATAGCGAAAGAATTGTATTCCGCTTTGGGAATATTGAGATGACACCGCTTCTAGAAGAGATATGGGGACTAGATGGGTTAGTCTGGGAAACACCTGAGTTGTTGGTGCATCAGAACCGCATAGGCAAAGGTTTTTTGAAAATGATGGGTTTGAAGAAGAATGCTGAGTTGGAGTGTCTAAAACCGTCATGCATACCCTTCGAGTACTTGTATGAAAAGTACGATCAAAACAAATCATATCGTACCTATCACGACGAATTTTCCATTACATCTCCGAGGCATATCCACCATAGGGTATTTGTATTCATTGCATGTTTCCTGGGACTGGTAGTGTTTCCAACAAAGAAAGAAAGGATTCACACTAGGTTAGCCATGGTAACCAAGGCCTTGATGGAGGGGATTGATGGTCAAGCCTTCAACATTGTCCCGATGATCATATCAGACATTTACCGAGCCTTGGAATGTTATCAAAGAGGAGCTAAGAATTTAGAGGGTTTCTGTAACTGCAATCGTGGCTCTTAGAACATCTCCAAAAGGGCCAATACCACCAAGAACTTCCGCGAAGGGCTTTGAACGATCACATTCTTTCCATCATTCAAAGCGGATGACATATATTACCGACATATTTGCTCAGCCAGAGACTTCCGAGGAGTGGGTAGAGTTCTTTGATAACCTAACTGAGGAGTAGGTACAGTGGATGTCCGAGTGGTTCCCAATGGACGAATTCATCATCAGGTCCAGGGATGCACCACACCTAGTGCTGATCGGGTTGAGAGGTATATATCCTTATGTTCCTCTCCGAGTCATGAGACAAACAAGCAGAATGAAAGTTGTACCAATGGTTGATAAGATAAGCCATTTTCGAGCTGACTTCCGCACTACAAGTGCCAAGCCCAACACATGTGGCACTACAAAATCATAATGGAGAAGAACACAATTGAACCAGACAGGTACCACGCATGATGTTCACCTTTTTATCTGGCATGGTGAGAAGACGACTTGAATGGGTTAGTAAGGCCAGGGATCGGCCGAGGACACAGAATCATAGATGAAAATACCGAGGTTCAGGTCAAGTATAATCGGCTGCGCAAGAGGATCCACAAGTATGAGAATGAGCACCGGAAGATACATGAAACCAACAAAAGGTTGATCGAATAATGGACAAACATTCCAAGAAGAAGCTGGAATACTTGGAGCGAGGCATAGTAGAGCTGGAAGGTAAGATCATCAAGAGGGTCGAAGACTGTCAAAAAACCGATGGAAATGAAGGAGGACACCTGGCCAGAGCGTACCTGCTGCTGGGTCTGCGTGAGCGAGGGAGTTTGTTCGATGGGATCAAGGATGCCGAATCTGGGGAAGGTCCTTCTGGGGCCAAGTAGGATAGATTTTCCTCTTTGCTTTTATCAATGTAATAAGGCCAATGGCCATTAGTGACTTTATTTCCTGCTTATTATTTTAGTGTCGTTTTGGATTCGTCTATTTATATTAATGAAATGAGGCATTTTGGCATCTAAGTTCTCCAAATCAACTTGTCTCTAGGCCTACCTCGGGCACAATGAGGCTCCCAAATTAGGACACGTTTTTATACTCATGCAGTATGTGTTTAAATATTGCAATATTTTCTCATGATCCTCACTGACTTGGGTACCTTTTGTTTTTGCTTTTGTTTTCTTTATTTTGATTATTCTCCTCCCCAAAGGTTGGTTCGTGCATTATGGCATCATCATCATACCACACAAGATCCAGGGGCCCTCCACCTTCTCCCCCTCCTAGTCCACCTAAGGGTAAAAGCAAAGGCAAAATGGAAGATTTGAACAATATAAGGAAGGAAAACACAATGCGAACAGAATGAACAGAAACTTTTGATAGTAAAGGTACTCAGGTCCAGAACGATGCTATGTCACAACTCGAGCAACGGGAGCTTGATCATGTCCGAAATTTGGAAAATCTATCCTTCTCACTTAGTGTTCCAGATGTCAATCATCCAAACACCCAAAATTCCATACCTCCTCAGAGTACCCCAAATAAACAAAATCCTCCCGCAACTTACCACCATACAACTCCACCGACAAATCATACTATTCCACCACAATAAAACACTTGCCACACTCCGAGAAATACCCCATTGATCGTTCCTGAACCACAAAACTCCACAAATGACAATCTCTATGCCCAGGAACCAGGCCATCATAACAACCTCATCTATGTGGAGACTCTACCTCACTCCACCCAACCCATTTCTTACACACCTAAATCCTGTGAGAAGGATATGCTTATCAGGAAATTGGCTGAAGAACTCAAGAAGCTGAATAGCCGAGTTCAAGGTGTTGAAGGAAGTAAGGGAGTTGAAGGATTGAACTATGAAAATATTTGCATACAGCCCAATGTTAAACTACCAGAGGGTTACAAACCTCCTAAGTTCGAGATGTTCAACGGCACAGGTGATCCTGCGGTCCATCTGAGGACCTATTGTGATAAGTTAGTTGGAGTAGGAAAAGATGAAAAGATTCATATGAAGTTATTCATGAGGAGCCTCACAGGAGATGCTTTGTCTTGGTACATCAGCCAAGACCCTAAGAAGTGGTCCGATTGGGTGAACATGGCATCAAACTTTATGGACCGGTTCAGGTTCAATATAGAGAATGCACCAGACGTATTCTATATCCAGAACCTCAAGAAGAAGCCCACCGATACTTTTCGTGAGTATGCCACTCGCTGGAAGTTTGAAGCAGCTAAGCTTAGATCTGCACTAGACGAAGAACAAATGAACAAATTCTTTTTTCGGGCACAAGACCCGCTATATTATGAGCGGCTGATGGTGATCAAAAACCATAAAATCTCTGACATCATGAAGCTAGGTGAGAGAATTGAAGAAGGGATTAAGAGCGAAATGGTTACCAATTTTGAAGCACTACAATCCACGAACAAGGCCCTGCAGTCTGGCAGTATATGCAAGAAGAAAGATGTGGGGGCGTAATGGTTTCACAGGGACCTAAATCCCCACTGACATATCGAACCTCTCCACTCACATACCAAACACCCCCGCCTACATATCAGTCAACACCTCAACCAACATATCAGCCATCTCCCCACCTACTTATCAACCCACAGCTCCCAGATATTACTAACCAGCCCTGGTTTATCATACATACAAATCTCAACCATCTTACTTCTTGTCACCCCCTGCTCGCCAAAATTTCCCAAGACCTCGACCCAATTTTGATCGCAGGCTTCCCAAGCAATGCACTGCCATTGCTGAGCCTATTGACCAGCTATATGAAATATTGAAAGCTGCTGGTTATGTCACCTCTATCCCTGCTGTGACCCCTGAAAATGCATCCCAGTGGGTCAATCCAAACAAAACCTGTGCATACCATTCCGGCATAAAGGGATGATGTGTGGCTAGAATTGATGGTTTAACACGTTGTGTGCCTTACATTTTATGAGCGTTAATGATAAAAATACACTTTATATGAGAATAATGGAGTCTATTTCATGTGTAGGTGCATTGGAGATGGAAGCCGAGCTAAATGGATGCATGAACGTCGAAAATACGCTTAAGAGGCGAAAAGGAGCGAAACCGGCTATACCCGGACGTTTGAGCTGAAAATCCTGGCCACACCAGGCTATACCCGGGCGTTTGAGCTATAAATCCTGGTAAGGCCAGGCGTTATCCAAGCACCAGAGCCCAAATGCCAGGCCTGGCCAGGCGTTATCCAGGCGTTTGGCCTGTAACGCCTGGCCCCTGATCCGGTCAAACCCGAGTTTTGAAGAGTTTAAGTGTTTCCCGGTTGGAATAGAAGTCCCTTACACGGTTAGGGTTTATCCCAAACATATAAATAGACCCAAGAACACAAATTTGAAGGGAANGTCTAAAGTGAACTGTATTGCAATCTAGCTAGCGTAACTTGAGAGAGTGCGTCTAGTAAATTATGATAATTACTTGAGTGAGATTTATGGTAGATAGAGTGTTCATGATTGATAGAGATAACTAGTTAAGCTATATGAAGTATCCGAGAAGTAAGTTCACCAACGGGGGAAACCATAGCCTTAGACCTTTATCATAATTGTTTACAACACATTGTTAGTAATCGTTCGTTATTATTATTGTCAGTAGAAATAGTAAAACATCACCAATTTATATTCAAAAGTCTTGAGAGAATTGATTGAGTAAAAGTTGTGTATTTTAAAGACTTGATTGATATGTAAATTCCCTGTGGGATCGACTCTGGGCATAATACCCCGGATTATATTTGCAGTGCCCATTTAGTCTTTCTATAAGACATAGTTGAGCGTGACCAAGTGACATACAATGTATGAATGCCACTCATTAAAAGATAAGATCCAGCCTCTGATCAATAATAAGATCATCCAAGCAAGGGAAGCTACTCCCAATGTCCGAAACAATCTGCTCCCAGACCATAGGGGTGAAGGCATCAACATGATAGAGATAGAGGAAGAATGGGATCCAGAGGGGTCGATCGGGTTGATCATAGAAGGTGATGACCCAAAGAAGCCAGCAGTCACCCTTAATCCTATCATAGTCCAGATTCAGCCGTCAGGAGATGTTGAGGAAGCTGTGTCAGTCCCATTTGAGTTTGAAGCAGCACCTCCTGCAGATGCACCTGTGCCGTTTGAATTCAAAGTAATGCTACCTGCCACTTTACCCGTCCCGTTTGAAGTAAAGGTAGCCGGACCAATAACAGTGACAGTGTCAATTACGCCGTATTTCAACACTAATTTTGTACCTTGGGATTATGTAGCTGAGGCTACAAGGAAAGGTAAAACCAAGATAGAAGAAGTTGTTGCACCGCAGGGAATGATCAGGACCAACAGGGTCTATACACTTGAGCACTTGGAAGAATCCATCAAACAGGCTTCCAACAGATTGCCCATCATTGAGATAGGTCCAAATGATCTTTGGAGGAAAGTGCAGGCCAAAGAATAGTCAGTCATTGATCAACTGAACAAAACTCCAGCCCAAATATCCATTATGTCATTGCTGCAGAATTCAGAGATGCACATGAATGCTTTGATGAGAGTGTTGAATGAAGCATATGTGACTTATAATATCACTAGTGGAGAAATGGCCAACATGGTAGGACAGGTGCTGGAATGTCATAAGATCACTTTCCATGAGGACGAGCTGCCGCCTGAAGGGTTAAGTCACAACAAAGCATTGCACATCACTGTGCAATGTGAGGATTGCTTAATCACCAGGGTTCTGATTGACGGGGGATCTAGCCTCAACATCTGCCTATTGACAACACTCAAGAAATTGGGCAAAAGATTGTACGAGATAAGAGAAGGGTCCATGAATGTAAAAGCTTTTGACGGTTCTCAGAGGTCTACCATTGGTGAAATCACCCTTTGTCTGCAAATGGGACGCACATGGTTCGAGGTTGAATTCCAGGTGCTCGATATATCCGCGTCCTATAACCTATTATTGGAACCACCAGGAAGTAATCATCCATGGAGATGGAAGCAATCCTATCTATAGTCACCAGACCATCCCGGTGGTTAAAGGTAGACGAAGGCTGGGTGGAGAAACCTACCATCACATCGAGCGGGTTAACGCAATAGACAAGGATAAGTGGTGGGATAGTAAGATTGAGAGAATATTGAACTGGAGCGGGTACGAGCTTGGAAAAGGACTCGACAAGAGTCTTCAGGGAATCTCCAAACCAATACAGCTTAAGCGCCATGGCACCACTTTTGGTCTGGGATACAAATACACCTGGCAAGAGTACAAGAGTTGGTCGCCGCCATGGCGCGGTCCCTATTACCCATTGGAACAACCTATACCGCATCTGGAGTAGACCTTCCAACAGGGGGGTCAGAGGAAGAAGAAGCATTGGCAGCCTCGAAGAATCTATTCCTGGAAGATGAAGATATGGATTGTTGTGTTATTGTCGAGGAGAAGGAGGAACGCCCTTCCATCCAAGCCGTGAGCAAAGGATCATTCCTTAAGAACTTGACTGATATGAGCCTGAAAATCAAAGAGGAAGTTACCAAGAAAATCAACGCCAAGGTCCTCAAGGTAGTTGAATATCCAACATGGTTACCCAACATCGTGCCAGTGCCTAAGAAGGATGGGAAGGTTAGAGTTTGTATAGACTACCGAGATCTCAACTGAGCTAGTCCAAAGGATGATATCCCCTGCAACATACACATCCTAAATGACTATTGTGCCAAGCACGAACTTCAGTCGTTCGTGGATTGCTTCGCCGGTTACCATCAGATTTGGATGGACGAGGAAGATGCTGAGAAAATGACTTTCATCACACAGTAGGGAGTCTACTATATAAGATGATGCCATTCGGCCTAAAGAATCCTGGGCCACTTACATGAGGGCTATGACCACTATCTTCCATGACATGATACATAAAGGGATCGAGGTATATGTTGACGACGTCATTATCAAGTCCAAGAAAGCCACCGACCATATAGCAGAGCTGAAGAAGTTATTTAATAGATTGTGGAAATACAACCTGAAATTAAACCCCGCGAAGTGTGCATTCGGGGTTCCTGCTGGGAAATTTCATGTGTTCATCGTCAGCCGTCGAGGGATAGAATTGGATCCAGCAAAGGTCAAAGCCATCCAAGAGCTACCACCGCCAAAGAACAAGAAAGATGTGATGAGTTTCCTGGGGCGCCTTAACTACATCAGCCAGTTCATAGCCCAGTCCACGCTGAAGAAAGATGTTGCAACCAAATGGACCGAGGATTGTCAAAAGGCCTTCGACAGAATTAAGGAATATTTATCAACACCGCCAGTCTTGGTACTGCCAGAGCCAGGTAGGCCCTTGCTACTCTACCTCGCAGTACTAGATGGAGCTTTCAGCTGCGTTCTGGGGCAACACGATGAGACGGGGAGAAAAGAGCAAGCTATACATTATTTGAGTAAGAAGTTCACTCCATATGAGGCACGCTATTCTCTACTAGAATGTACATGTTTTGCTCTAACCTGGGTAGCCCAGAAGCTGAGACACTACTTCTGTGCCTACACAACATACCTCATATCAAGGATGGATCCCTTGAAATACATCTTCCAGAAGCCCATGCCCACTGGCAAGCTAGCCAAGTGGCAACTCTGCTGAGTGAGTTTGACATTGTCTATATGACTCAGAAAGGGGTCAAGGGACAAGAATTGGCGGACCATCTTGCCGAGAAACCTGTGGATGGAGAGTACGAACCCCTGAAAACATATTTTCCCAATGAAGAAGTGTTGTTCATAGGGGAAGACATTGTAGAATCCTATGAAGATTGGAGAATGTTCTTCGAGTGAGCAACAAATTTCAAAGGAGTCGGTATTGGATTCGATTTAGTATCGAAAATGGGCCAACATTACCCGATATATGCTAAACTCAGATTCCCCCGCACTAATAATATGGAATAATATGAAGGCTGAATCTTAGGGCTCAACATGGCCATTGACATGAATATTCAGGAGTTTCTGGTAATTGGTGACTCAGATCTGCTAATACACCAACTATAAGGAGAATGGGCTACTAAGAATTTCAAGATACTACCGTATTTGCACCATGTGCAAGAATTGAGAAAGAGGTTCACAAAGACAGAATTTCGGCACATTCCCAGAATTCAGAACGAGTTCGCCGATGCCTTGGCTACTCTATCATCAATGATACAACATCTGGATAAGAACTTCATTGACCCTATTCCAGTGAAGATCCATAGCCAGCTGGCATATTGTGCCCATGTTGAAGAAGAAGCGGACGGAAAACCATGGTTCCACGACATCAAGGAATACTTGACAAATGGAGAGTATCCAGAGCATGCAAATCATACTCAGAAAACCAAGCTTCAGAGATTTTCCAATAGTTTATTTCATAGCGGGGGAACCTTGTATAGGAGAACACCCGATTTGGGATTCCTAAGATGTGTCGATGCAAAGGAAGCCTCCAAACTACTTGAAGAGATACATGCTGGGACCTGCGGTCCACATATGAATGGTTTTGTCTTGGCTGGTTATTTCTGGATGACCATGCAAATGGACTGCATCCAGTATGTTCGAAAATTCTACCAATGTCAGGTACATGCGGATATGCTAAAGGTACCGCCAAACGAGCTCAATACAACAAGCTCACCATGGTTGTTTGCCGCCTAGGGAATGTATGTCATTGGACTAATCGAGCCTACCACCTCAAATGGACACAAGTTCATCTTAGTAGCTATTGATTACTTCACAAAATAGGTCGAAGCAGTATCTTACAAAGTAGTGACTAAGAAAGTCGTGGCAGACTTTGTCCGCGACCACATTGTTTGTCGGTCAGGAGTTCCAGAACCAATCATCACTGAAAACGACTCCAATCTAAATAGTGATCTGATGAAAGCCATGTGCGAGACTTTTAAAATCAAGCACAAGAATTCGACAACCTATAGACCTCAGATGAATGTATTTGTAGAAGCCGCCAACAAGAACGTCAAGAAGATATTGAGAAAGATGATAGAAAAGCACATACAATGGCACGAGAAGCTATCATTTTCCTTACTGGGATATCGCACCACAGTCCGTATCAATTGGGGAAACTCCTTACTTACTGGTTTGTGGTACGGAAGCCGTTATTCCGGCTGAAGTGGAGATTCCTTCCCTAAGAATCATACAAGAAGCTGAGCTCAGCGATGCAGAATGGATAAGGAACCGTTATGAGAAGCTAGCCCTCATAGACGGAAAAAGGATGAATGAATTATGTCACGGAAAACTTTACCAGAGCAGAATGACTAGAGCCTTCAACAAAAGAGTCAAAAGACAGTTCTCACCGGGGCAGCTGGTATTGAAGAAGATCTTTCCATATCAAGATGAAGCCAAAGGGAAATTCTCTCCCAACTAGAAAGGTCCATATATGATTTACAGAATATTAACAGGAGGAGCTCTTATACTTGCAAAAATGGACGGAGAAGTCTGGCCAAAGCCAATCAATTCAGATGCAGTCAAACGATACTATNCCCCCCCCCCCCCCCCCCCCCGTAATTGGAAACTGGGGCAGAATTTTGAGGAGGACCCTAAAAATCATTACTAATTAACCAAAGAATTAGATCAAAGCTATTTTAAGAAGAACACGGGTTTCTGATAACCAAATAATGGACTAATAATTGTAAGTACATTCGTAAATGGAAAGCAATAAGATGCGCAAAAATTAAGTATATTGCAATAGTAGTTCGAACATGTCCTTAAAAGTTATATTTTTCTCCCTTATATTGAGAATTTCTTAATATAACGTCTACCCTTTCAGTGATTGAGCATTAATGACTAATAATGGCATTAATGTAACGTTACAATGATTAACCGTAACTATTGCATGAAGGTTATGTGACCTCTGGCTCATTAATTGAAGATCTTCGAATCTGCCCTTTATTTTGCCTGGATTCATTTTGACCGTGTCTATTCTTCTTCTAAATCAGGTTGAGATATGTATCTAATTACCCCGTGGGTATGATATTCTGTGCCTCTTTGTCTCGTACCTCTTCATAGAGTCCCGTCCAGTTGTCACGTTTTCATTGTTGCACATAGATTGCTGAGTCATCACAATTGTTACACGTGTGAAGCTCTTTTTTATCAATACAGATATTCTCCCCACTTACCATTTATTTATCGATTAATATTTGGTAAGTGGATACTCCATTATGGTGGGAACATTTTGCCGCTGCTTCACTCATAACATTGCATCCATCTCTGAATGTAGGTGTCGCTTGTCACTTTCATTTAATGCCCGTTCCACGTGGCATTCTCGGATTGGTTATGCAATTGTTCAGCGCCTTTTAGGGCTTTTTGCGGCTGCATCAGCCACGAAGTGAAAACTTCAATTATGACTTTCACATCACTGTTTTTTTCATTTTTTGACGGTTTCCTTTGAGTATAAATACCCCTTTCTCTTTTTTTACTTTCACGAAAAACTTCTAACCTTCATTATTTGTTTGCAAACTTTTTGTCTTTGTAAATATGTCTTCTTCAAACCAACAAACTAAGAGAGTTATTAACGTAGATGATCTAACTCCTTCTTCTGCTCTGACACGGAGTAGGAGGGGAGGCAATCTTAGGATTTTAGGCTCTAATCTCTCCTGGGGTTCCTCTTCTTCTCAAGTTACTCCCCATATTCTTCTAGGTTTGCCATTTCTTTATCTTCTCCAAGGGCTAGGGCTTCTAGATCTTCTTCAAAAGGTAGAGAACACAATGAACCTCTGCGTGAGACGAGGGTCGATGAGATAGTACCTGCGTAGTTTTCCTTTGCTAGGGATAGTCAAGGTTTAAAAGAACAACTTTCTTCCATGTCTTCTCATGACGGTGCTAACATGTACCCTACCTAGATAACTGAGGGTTTAATATCTCTTGTACGTAGGGACTGTTACTGGAAGCCTGATTTTCCTGTAGTTGTTCCCAAAAGTAATCAATTAATAACCTCTTACAAGGCTGGGTACTCTTTTGTTTATACTTATCTTTTCATGTTAGGATTCATGCCTCCTATCGACCCCGTTATCATCGAGTTTTGCCGATTCTTTAAATTTTGTCTAGGACAAGTCGGTCCTCTCGTGTGGAGAGTTTTTGCGTGCTTATGATATTTTGCTACTTTAGCTTCGGTCCCCTTCAACTTTTATCATCTCATTCACCTCTATTCTACAATGTTGTTCCTCCAGGGAGTGTTTACTCTCGCGGCTAGGAGTAAAAGAGTGTTAGTAATTCCTGATGATGATAAAGCCCGAGGGTGGTTCCTCTGGTATGTTGTTGTTCCTGCTGCTTGTGTAGTAGGTGAAGCAAATCTCCCCTTCCCTGAGTAGTGGAATATTGCACGTGAGTACAGTTTTGCTCACATTCCTTTTGTTTTGTTTTTGATACTTTATCAGTACCGTAACTGTTTCTTTTCTTTGCAACAATCATGGTAACCGTCGAGAATGTCTCCAGTTTTCGAGATTGGTAGAAAAACTCTTGTTAACCGCTCCATTAGAAGAACGTTTGTGGAAATACCTCTCTAAGAGGTTTGATTGGAAAGTCAAGACCCACGGTGAGCGAAGCTTTTGTTTTTACTTCTTTATTTTATTGAGTTTTACCTGATCTCTTTTATTTGGTAGGGTTTCCTGCCTGTGGTATTTCTGCCGCAGCTGTGTCTGCTCCAAAGTTGTCCCTGGCAAAGGCCCAGGAGATCATTTCTGGTTCCTCCTCTTCAAAGAGAAAAGCAAGCAGGTCAAGGACCTTAGAGGAGGAGAAAGAAAAAGAGGGTTCTCTAGTCCATAGGTCACGTAGGAGGAATGTGGTCTCTGATGACGAGTCTACACCTACCATTAACCCTCCCGTGCCTGAATCTGAATTGTCTGCCCCTGGGGATGCAACTCCCTCCCTGTTCGTGAATCAGTTGATCTCTCGTTCCGTGAAGGTTTTGGTACCATAACTGATGAAGCTCCCCCTGCTGTCTTTTCTCCTCCTGCTCCTAAGGAATTTCCCTCAACTATTCTTATTATTGTTTCAACTCCCATGGCTATTCCCGCTCCTGTGGATGCTTCTGCTCCCGTGGCTTTTTCTGCCTCTCAGAGTTCTCTGCCCGTAGCTATTTCATCTGTCCCTACTTTCGTGCCTTCTGCTGCAGAAGTAGGGTCTTCCAACAGGGGGGTGATGAGGCAAGTGATGATAGAGGTTCCAACACCAGGCAGCCTTTTCAAAAAGTCAGGCCAAGCTGACGTATGGTTGAAACCATTAATAGGTCCGACTGAGAGAGCTAAGATGGACAAACACGGTTCCCTTACTTGGGTAAATGAGATTGTGTACTCTTTTTTAACGGTAAAATGTGCTCTCCTTCACATTTATTAATATACATTCTTACCATATCTAATTTATCTCCTTTTGTAGATCAATCTTGTAAGCGCAAAGTTAATGAAGAGAGTTTCTCAAACGAAGTAGGCAGCAAGGGATTTGCGTATCGAGGCAGATAATTGGAAAGAGTAGTATGAGAGCTTACAACTTGACATGGGCAGTGGTAGAAGAGAAGTGTACCTTGGAGCAGCAAGTGAGGGTTATGGCAGCAAAATTAGCTGTTGAGAAGGCGTCTTCGAACCAGGCAGGGAAGGACAAGAGTGTCTTGGAGTCTACATTTGTAGAGAAGCTTTCCCGTGCCTCTGAGGAGATCAGGAGTTTGAAGGCCTTACTGGACCAGAAGGAGGAGTATTCTAGGAAACTTGTTCAATCGCTCACTCAAACCCAGGAGGACCTCCGCAATTCTTTGGAGAAGGTCCAATTTCTGGAAAGATCCCTCGCTCCTTTAAAGGCCTCTCATGATGTTGCCATGGCTGAAAGGGATGAATTAAGAGATGAAGTTGAATTGTGGGAGAAAGATTGTAAAACTCTTGAAGACAAAGCAGCCGTTGATGTTAGTTGGGCTTATTTGAACTCTCATCTTGACACACTGACAGAAATAGGCCAAGAGGGTTTTGACTTGGGAGCCGAAATTGCTAAAACTAAAGAGACCATAGAGAAGTCTCGACAAAGTCAAAATCTTTTTTCCCTAGAGGTTAAGGTCCCTACTGCTCGTGTCTCTCCATCCCAAGCTGAACCTCCTGCCAGTGAAGACAACCCCAAATCTGAAGAAGTTTAAGAACTTGGTTCTCCCTTTTTTTCTTTGTATCAATTGGTGGTTACCCCTAGTCCCATCGGGGTTTGGATTCTTTAAGTCCCCAACTGTCAACTTAGGGGAAACTAATGTAAAAATTAATACGGCTTACACTAAGTTAACACTTAGTTTATTTTTTCGTTAGTATATCAATATTAATAGCAGCATGACTTTAGTTTCCTTTGTGTTTTTGTTTCACTCTTAGTCTTTGCATGCTTTATTTTTGAGGTTTTCGGTTTACCTCTGAGTCTTGAATTTATAAAATGCTTAGGTTACTCGTACCTTTTTGTAATAGGCACGGTGTATGAAAGAGGACCGTTTTTTTTATCGACACTTAATGAAGAAGACGTCTCAACTTCATAATGGTGTAAATATGCAATAAAAATTGGAATTTTTCACATGTTTTTCTTTAACAATGTTTAAAAGAATTTTTTTGTATTGAACTTTTGTAACATTTCACCGGTGTTTGCGTATCGTCTATAACTCTTTTTGCAACTGTTTTCTTTTAACAGATTTGGTATAAACTTGGACTCATAATTGTTTTTCTTTTGCAACAGCTTTTTCGATCTAGTACAAGGGGATAACTATTTTTGTTTACAATAGTTTGAAGTATAACGGTATGAATTTTTACCCATAACTGTTTTTATTGATAACAGTTTTCAAATGTATACAAGGGTAATGTATTTTCATCCGTAACTATTTTCATTTATAACAGTTTTTGAGTAAGTACACGAATATTGATCTTTCATATGTAACTGTTTTGATTTATAACAGTTTTTTAGTAAGTACAAGGATAACGATCTTTCATCCATAACTATTTTCTATGACAACAGTTTTTTGAGTAAGTACAAAGATGTGCATTTCTACCCGTAACTAGTATTCTGCCTTTAACTTGAATATTCGTTTACATTTACGAACATGTTCTCGAAGGTTTTTTTGAGTCAGGATTTGTGTTTTGAGTCTTTGGCTCTTTTGATTTTGCTCATAGTACTTGACTATTGGGGAAGATGGATCTTCAGGCTCGAGCTTTTGACTTTTTAGCAGTCTTCTTTGCTTCATCTTTGCACTCCATACTGTATAGTCCCCCAAGTGTTTGAGCTTTGAAGAATGAAATCTCGAGCACTTGACTATTCCTTCCTTGTGGTCCTTTTCCTAAAAAGGAAAAACATACGGGACTCGAAGGTAGATAGTTTTGAGATGATCACTGCTTAACCCTTTAAAACGTCCATAAGAAATTTGTAACCCTAGGCTGGGATTCAGTTACTTCCTCGTGTCTTTGTAGGTCTAATATCATCATCTGGTGATGGGTTAGCTTTTTTCCTATCATCTAAAATGGTTAGTACAATTTTAATTGTACAAAAGTAAAATCGAACGTAATGATACCTGACCGGGGGGTATTCCTTTTACTTAGAAGTAATACTTCTTTAAATGAAAGGCATTCCAACTGATTGGTAAGATCCTTCCGTCCATAGCCTCCAGCTCATAAGCGCCTTTCCCAGCGATGCCACGGACTTTGTAAGGTCCTTTCCAATTTGGATTTAGCTTTCCTGCACTAGCTTCATTCATTGATTGGAAGACTTTTTTAAGAACAAAGTCCCCAATTTTGAAATATATGAGATGATATTTTTCTGTTGTAATACCGCTCTATGATTTGTTTTTGAGCTGCCATTCATATTAGTGCAGCTTCTCTTCTTTGCTCGAGCATGTCCAGATTGGTTCTCAACTCGTCGTTGTTTGTTTCTTCTGTTGTTGTCGTAAATCTTGTGCTTGGTTCGCCAATTTCCACCAGTATTAAAGCTTCTGAACCATAAATAAGTGCGAACGGAGTCTTTCCCGTGGTTGTTTTTACAGTTGTTCTATAAGCTCATAATACTGCTGGTAGCTCATCAGGCTAGTTTCCCTTGGCTTTCTCCAACCGTTCCTTTAGGTTGTTGACGATGAATTTGTTCATTGAATCGGCTTTCCCATTAGCCACATGGTGATATGGTGATGAAGTGATTTGTTTGATTTGCCAACTGTCGAAGATGTTTAACCAAAGATTTAGATTCTTTGACCAAAGCTATTTGTCGGATAAACACCGGTTTCTGATAATCAAGGAAATAATGATAATAATGAATAAGTAAGTGAATAGAAAATAATAAGATGCACAGAAATTAAAGTGTATTATGTCTGCAGTTCGGATGCCCCCTTACAAGTTATATTTTCTTCCCTTATATAGAGAATTTCTTAATATAACGTCTACCTCTTACAATGATCGCTCATTAATGACTAATTATGAAATTAATGTAACGTTACAAAGAATAATCGTAACTGTTGCGTGAAGGTTGTGTAACGTGTGGATCATTAATTAAAGATCTCTGAATGTACCCATAGCTCTGTTCGGATTCATTTTGACCGTGTCTCTTCCTTGTCTCAATCAGGTTGTGTTTCTCGTAGCTGATTACCTCGTAGATATATTGTGCTGTGCCTCTTTAGCCCGTACCTCTTGTCCAGTTGTCATGTTTTCATTGCTCCACGTAACTGGCTGAGTCATCAAGTCTTATTACACGTGTGAAGCTTTTTTTTACCAATACAGATAGTTCCCCCCCCCCCCCCACTTATCATTTATTTATCGATTAATATTGGTAAGTGGATATGCTTTTATGGCGGGAATATTTTGCCACCTCTTCACTCGAAACATTCTATCCTTCTCTAAACATAGGTGTCTCTTGTCACTTCTATTTAATGCTTAAGCCACGTGTCACCTCCGGGTTGGTTCTGCAGTTATTCGGCACCTTTTAGGGCTTTTTACGGATGCATCAGTTACGAAGTGACACCTTCAATTATGACTTCCACATCATTGCTTTTTCCCATTTTTGACGGTTGTCTTTGACTATAGATACCCCTTTTCCTTTCTTTACTTTCACAAAAAACTTCTAACTTTCCTTCTTTATTTGTAAAGAACTTTTTCCTGGTCTTTCTAAATGTGTCTTCTTCGAACCAGCCTAAGGGAATGATAAATGTTGAGGATTTGACTCCCTCTTATGCTCCGACGCAGAGCCAGAGAGGTAGTAGGTTGAGGAGTTTAGGTCTACTCCTTCAAGGGGTTCTTCCTCTTCCCAGATTACTTCCACTCTTTCTTCTAGGTCTTTAACTTCTCCGAGAGCTAGGGCTTCCAGATCTTCGTCTAGAAGTAGAGAACATCACAAACCTTTACGCGAACCCCGAGTCGATGAAATTATATCTGCTGAGTTTACCTTCGCTAGGGATAATCAGGCCCTTAGAGATCAGTCGTCATCTCTTGATAGTGTTCATAAGTAGCCTACCCTGATCACCGAAGTTTTAATTACTCTATTTCGCAGGGACTATTTTTGGAAGTCCGATTTTCCTGTCATCCTTCCAAATGGAAACAAAAGAATAACGTCTTACAAGACGGTGTATTCTTTTGTTTATACTTACCCTTTTACCTTAGGGTTTAGACCTCCCATCGACCCAGTTATCATCGAGTTCTGTCATTTTTTTCGAAATTTGCTTGGGACAAGTGTATGGCGAGTCGTTGTATGTATTAGATGTTTGGATTCTTTAGCTTCGGTACCCTTTACCTTTAATCATCTTATTCACCTTTATTTTCCAATGTTATTCCATCAAGGAATTTTTACCCTGGCTGCTGGGAGTAAAAGAGTGCTGGTGACTCCTGACGATGATAAGGATAGAGGTTCTTGGATATGTTGCTGTGCCTACTGCTGGTTTAGTAGGTGAAGAAAATCTTCCTTTCCATGAGACGTGGAATCATGCACCTGAGTACATTTTAGCTCACATTCCTTGCTTTTTGCTTTAGATGTTTTATTAAAATCGTAGATGTTTCTTCTTTTTACAGCAATCATGGGTACTGTCGAGAATGTCTCCGGTATCCGTGATTGGGTAGAAAAGCTTTTTTTAATTGCTCCGTTGGATGAAAGGTCATGGAAGTACTTCTCCGGGAAGTACAGTTGGAAATTTAAAACTCACGGTAAGCGAAGCTTTTATTTTTGATTCTTTCCTTGCCAGAGTCTCTTTTCGTTTTACCCCTTTTCTTTTGATAGGGTTTCCTACTCGTGGAGTGTCTACTGCATCTGTTCCCAAATTGTCCTTGGCTCAGGCCCAGGAAATCATTTCAGGCTCTTCGTCTTCAAAGAGAAAGGCTGGTGGGTCTAGGACCTCGAAAGAAGAAGAGGAAGAGGAGGGCTATTTAGTTCACAGGTCACGCAGAAGGAAGGTGATCTCAGACGACGAGTCTACACCTGTGGCTGTGCCTCCCGTGCTTAAAGTTGGACTTTCTGCCTCCGAGGATGCTACTCCCTCTCCCCCGCGTGATTCTGTTGATCATTTGTTCCTTGAAGGCTTTGGTCCCGTAGGTGATGAAGCTCCCTTGGATGTTTTTCCCCCTTCTTTTAGAGAACTCCCCTCAACTTCTCCAGTTATTTCCCCTTCTCCCGTGGCCATTTCTTCTCCCATTGTTACTTTGCCCGTGGCTTTTTCGGCTCCTCAGACTTCCTTGCCCATGGCTCCTACATCTCTGACTGCTTTTGTGCCTTCTGTTAGAGAATTAGGGTCTTCCAGCAGGGAGATGAGGCATGTGCTGATAGAAGTTTCGGCTGATGGGAGTCTCTTTAAAAAGTCTGGCCAGCCCGACGTGTGGCTAAAATCGCTGATAGGCCTGACAGAGAGAGCCAGGCTGGATAGCCACAGTTCCCTCACATGGGCTAATGAGATCATGCATACTTCCTTGAAGGTATAATACCTTTTCTTGCATTTCATTCTTGTATATATATATATATATTGTGTCTAATTGACTTTATTTTGTAGATCAATTTTATAGGCACGAAGCTTATGAAGAGGGTTTCTAACACGGAGCAGGAAGTAAAAGAGTGGCATGTTGAAGCAGATAACTTGAAGGGGCAGTATGAAAGATTAAGGCTCGACTTAGAGGCCTTAGAAGAAGAAAAATATACCTTTGAGCAGTAGGTGAGAGTCATGACGGCAGAGTTGGCTATGGAGAAGGCTTCTTCTGATCAAGCAAGCAAAGATAAGAACATCCTTGAGTCCTCATTTACTGAGTAGTTGTCTCGCGCCTCAGAAGAGGTCAGGAGTTTGAAGGCCTTATTGGACCAAAAGGAGGAGTATTCAGGCGAGCTTGTGCAGTCACTTACCCAGACCTAGGAGGATCTCCACAATTCCTTAGATAAAATTCAATTCCTGGAAAGGTCTATCGCACCTTTAAGGGCCTCCAATGATGCTGCTGTGGCTGAGAGGGATGAGCTAAGAGCTGAGGTTATGTTATGGGGGAAGGATTACGAAGCTCTTGAAGATAGGACAGTTGCGATGTTAGTTGGGCATACATGAATTCTCGCCTTGACATATTGACTAAAATGAGTCGAGAGGATTTCGACCTTAATGCTGAAATTGCCAAAATCAAGGAAGCCATGGAGAAGGCTGAACAAAGTCAGAATCTCTCTTCACCTGAAAGTGAGGCTCCTTCTGTTCAAGTCTCCTCGTCCCAAGCTATTCCTGCTCCCTCTGCCAGTGAAGAAGTCAACCCCCCTCCTGATGAAGTTTGAGAAGTTGGTTCCTCCCTTTTTTCTTTGTCTCAATTGGTAGTTACTCCCAGTCCCATCAGGGGTAAATTTAGATCTCTTAAAGTCCCCAAATGACAACTTAGGGGAACCTAAATGTAAAAAACTCAATAAGGCTAAGTATAAGTTAATACTTAGTTTTTACTTAGCCGTTTTAATATATTAATGCAATTACAACTTTTGTTTTTCCGTTGAGTTTCTGTTTCACTCTTTAAGTCTTTTGCATGCTTTATTTTCAAGGTTTTAGTTTTACCTCTGAGTTTTTCATATAAAATGCTTTAAATTATCCGCACCTTTTCTTAATTGGTACGATTTGTGAAAGAGGGCCCTTTTCTTTTTGATCGACACTTAATGAAGAAGACGTCTCAACTTCATAATGGTGTAATAATGCAATAGAGAGATAGGAATTTTTCACATGTTTAAGAATGTTTCTAAAGAAATTTTTTGTTTGAACTTTCACAATATTCTACATGAGTTTGATTATCGTCTAAAACTAATGTTGCAACTGTTTTCTTTTAACATGTTTGATATACACTTGTCTTTCATAACTATTTTTCTTATGTAACAGGTTTTTCGAGTTAATACTAGAGAATAACTGTTTTTCGTTTGTAACAGTTTTTATAAAGGTAGGGGTTTTTACCCGTAACTCTTTTTATTGACAACATTTTTCAATAATCACGAGGGAAATGCTTTTTCATCCGCAACTATTTTATTTGGTAACACTTTTTCGAACAAGTACAAGGATTTTAATCTCTCATCCATAACTGTTTATTTGATAACAATTTTCTATATGAGTACAAAGATTTCATAACTTGTTTTAGTTACAACAATTTTTTGAATGAGTACAAAGATGATGATCTTTTATCCACAACTATTTTTAGTTACAACCGTTTTCTTTTGAGTAAGTACAAAGATGTGCATTCCTTCCTCGTAACTAATATTTTTCCTTTTAAACTGAACATTTGTTTTACATCTACGAACATGTTCGAAGGTTTTTTTTTTGAATCAGGCTTTTTGTTTTGAGTCTTTGGCTCTTTCGATTTGGCTCGTATCACTTGACTTGTTGGGTAGATTGATCTTCTTTGACTTTTTGATAGTCTTCTTCGCTTCGTCTTTGCCTTCCATACTGTATAGTCCCCTAAGTGTTTGAGCTTTGAAGAATGAAATCTCGAGCACTTGACTATTCCTTCCTTGTGGTCCTTTCCCTGAAAAGGAAAAACATACGGGACTCGAAGGTATATAGTTTTTAGATGATGACAACTTAACCCTTTAAAACGTCCATCAGAAAGTGTAACCCTAGACGGGGAATTCAGTAACTTCATCGCATCTTTGCTGGTCTAATATCATCATCTGGTGATGGGTTAGCTTTATGCCTATCATCTAAAATGGTTAGAAAAATTTTAATTGTACAAGAATAAAATCGAGCATGGTGATACTTGACCGAGGATATTCCTTTTCCGTAGAAGTAATACTTATTCAAATGGATGGCATTCTAGCTTGTTAGTAAGATCCTGTAGTCCATAGCTTCCGGCTCATAGGCGCCCTTTCCAGCTATGCCTCGGACTTTGTAGGGTCCTTCCCAGTTTGGAATTAATTTTCCCGTACCAGCCTCTTTTGTCGATTGAAAGAATTTTTTGAGGACGAAGTCCCCAATCTTGAAGTGTCTGAGGTGAGATTTTTAGTAATAACGCTCTATGATTTGTTTTTGATCTACCATTCGTATTAGTGCGGCTTCTCTTCTTTGTTCGAGCAAGTCTAGATTAGTTCTCAACTCGTCATTGTTTGCATCCTCCGTGGCTGTTGTCAACCTTATGCTTGGTTCGCCAAATCTCCACTGGTATTAAGGCTTCTGATCCATAGACAAGTGCGACCGGAGTTTCTTTTGTGGCAGTTTTTGAAGTTGTTCTGTAAGCCCATAGTACTGCTGGTAACTCATCGGGCCAATTTCCCTTGGCTTTCTCTAACCATTTCTTTAGGTTGTTCATGATGACTTTATTCGTTGATTCAGCTTAACCGTTACCTATTGGGTGATACGATGTTGAAGTAATCCGTTTGATTTGCCGACTTTCGAAGAATTATGTGATTTGCGAGCCTATGAATCGTGGGCCATTATCACACACGATCCCCTTAGGTATTCCAAAGCGGCATATTATGTTTTTCCATAAGAAGCTTTTCACTTCTTTTTCTCGTACCTGTTTGAAAGCTTCCGCCTCTACCCATTTTGTAAAATAATTAGTTAACACGAGTAAGAACCATACCTTTCCTTTAGCTGCGGGAAGGGGTCCCACTTTGTCCATGCCCAACTTTATGAATGGCCATGGTGATATTATTTGGTGCAATAGTTCCGCTGGTCGATGTATGTTATTGGAAAACCGTTGGCATTTATCGCATTTGGATACGAAGTTCTCAGCCTCTTCTTCTATCTTAGGCCAATAGTACCCATCTTTGATCAGGGTTTTCACCAAGGACCTCGCCCCTGCGTGACTTTCACAGTTTCCTTCGTGGACTTCTTTCATCACGAACTTCGTTTGGTTAGGTCCGAGGCATTTTTCTTAGGAACCTCTGAACATCTTGCGATATAAAGAATTGCGAATGAGGCAGTACCGTGCAGCTTTTTCGGCGAAGTGCTTGAGCTGCTTTTTTGTCTTCAGGTATGGTTCCATTCCATAAAAAAATTAAAATTTCGTTTCTCCAATCCCAAGTTAAATTGTTGAAAGTTACCTCATTTTTGTCCTGGTAGATTGTTGAATGAAATAGATGGACGACATTTGCATTGTCTTTGTTTGTTACTTCCGTGACTGCTGTAAGGTTAGCTAATGCGTCCGCTTCTGCATTTTCCTCTCTAGGTATTTGTATAACCTTCAACGTTTTGAATTGTCTCACGGGATCTCATGCCTTTTCTAGATAATGTTGCATCCGAGTTTCCCGAGCAATGTAAGTCCCCTACATCTGATTTACTACCAGTTGGGCGTCATTTTTTATTACGATTTGCTCAATTGAGAGTTCTCGTGCCAGTTCTAGCGCTGCAATGACAACTTCATACTCTGTTTCATTATTAGTTATAGGATAACATTTGATAGCTTGTTGTGTCTTTTCACCCGTGGGTGATATTAAGACTATGCCTAAGCCGGCACCTTTTACATTGGAAGAACCATCGGTAAATAGGGTCCATAGACCTGGATTAGCAGCGTTAAAGAGTTGTAACTATTTTTCCACTTCAAGGATAATGCTATTATTAAATCAGCGACAAAATCAGCTTAAATTTGAGACTTTATCGCAGTCCTAGGCTGATATATTATGTCATTCTCGCTCAATTCTATGGACCACTTAGCTAATCTTCTTGATAATTCTTGTTTATGAAATATATTTCTTAATGGATATGGGTCACAATAATGATTGGATATCATTGAAAATATGGTCTCAACTTTCTAGATGCCATGATTAGAGCTAAGGCTAACTTTTCTAGATGTGGGTATCTAGTTTTAGCATCTAGTAATGTCTTGCTTACATAATAAATAGGAAATTTTTTACCTTTATCTTCCCTTACCAATACTGCACTTACGGCAATTTCCGCGACGACAAGGTAGATGTACAACCTCTCCCCCTCCTTTGGCTTTGATAGCAACATGGGTTTTGATAGATAAGCCTTCAGATCCTTGAGAGCCTGTTGACATTCTTCAGTCCATTCGAATTGATTTTGCTTTTTGAGAACTGCACAGAATTTAGAAATTTTCTCGGAAGACCTGGAATAAATCTTCCTAAGGATGCAATTCTTCCCGTTAGTCTTTGAACCTCTTTTTTGTTCGTAAGTATATCGGGTATTTGTTCTATAACTTTAATTTGAGAAGGATTTACCTCTATTCCTCTGTTTGATACAAGGAAAACCAAAAATTTACCTGATTCCACGACAAAAGTGCATTTTTATGGATTCAAGTTCATATTATACATGCGTAAAATTTCAAAGGTAATAGAGAGGTTCTGGAAATGGTCTTCCACATGTGTTTATTTTACAAGCATGTCATCGATGTAAACATCCATCGTCTTCCCCAGATGTTCCTGGAACATCTTGGTCACTAGCCTTTGATAAGTGGCTCCAGCATTTTTTAAGCCAAAAGGCATGACTTACTAACAATAAGTCCCCCTGTTTATAATAAAGGAAGTGTTTTCCTCGTCTGAGGGATCCATTTTAATCTCATTATAACAAGAATACGCATCTAGAAAGTTTAACAATTCATGACCTGCGGTGGCATCAATCATTTGATCTATATGTGGTAATGGGAACGAATGTTTGGGGAATGCTTTATTTAAATCAGCATAATCTATGCATACTCTCCATTTACCATTCTTTTTAGGTACTACCATAGTGTTAGCTAACTAGTTAGGGTACGTTAACTCACGTATTGAACAGATTTTCAAGAGTTTTTGTACCTACTCGTCAATCACTTGGTTCTTGAATGGTCCCTTCTTTCTTTTCTTCTACTTAATAGGTACGAAGGATGACTCTTCATTTAGTTTATGAGTCATCACTTTTGGTGGGATACCTGTCATATCTGAGTGGGACCACGTAAAGCAATCTGCGTTAGCCTTTAAATAATCAATTAACTTACCTCTTCGACTGGGGCTCAGCCTCGTACCTATATGCACTTTCTATTCAGGTTTTTGATGTGCTCTTCCTCCTCCGGTTCCTGAATGACGTCCTGTCTAGAATCTATGTCTGTGTTGTTTGATGCATCTTCCGTGTTGACTTGATTTAGCTTCTCGTGACTATTTTCTTCCGTACCAGTTCGTATAATAACTTCTTCTGTATTTATTTGGGTAATAATTGCTTCCATACCTATTTGGTCGGCAGCTTCTGCCTGGGAGATTTCTCTATCTTTTGATTCTTCCGTCTCTACTTTTTTGTTATAATGCACCACATAATTTATATTTCTAGAGGTTTGCTGATCACCTCTAATTTGTTGGATTCCCCATTCAGAAGGGAATTTTATTACCTGATGTAAGGTAGATGGTACCGCTTTCATGTCGTGGATCCATGGCCTTCCCATGATTACGTTATAAGCCATGTCAGTATCAATGAGTTGGAATCTGGTGTTTTTGATTACTCCTTCAGCATAAGTGCTAAGTTCAATTTCTCCTTTGGTTATAACCGTAGAGTTGTCAAACCTTGATATGGCTCATGCCTTTGGGATCACCTTATTTCCCAAGAGAATTTCTTCCACGACTCTTAGGAAAATGATGTTGACTGAACTACCTAGATTAATAAACAATCTTTTAACGTTAGTGTCATGAATGAGTAAGGATATTACCAGAAGCATCATTGTGGGGGAGCATTAGTCCGCCGAAATCTGCATCATCAAAAGTTATATCGTATGCGTCCGGATTTTCTTGAACCCGCTTTCCGTGTGTTATTGTGAACTTCGTGGCTACTTTGCAAACCACTCCGTTTACTTCTTCACCTCCATGTATCACGTTGACAGTTCTTTTGGAGATGGAGGTTTCGGGGGCTCCTACCTGTTCGTCATATATGCCTGCTTACCTTTTTCACTAAACAATTCTGTTAAGTAGTCCTGTTTCAATAATTGTTCTATTTCACCTAGTAAAAATTTACAATCTGCAGTCCTGTGTCCATGATCATTATGGAATTCGCACCAGAAACTGGGTTCCTTTTATTTGGGTTTGACCGCATTTCTTTGGGCCATCGAACTTTATCACCCATATTTCTTAATATTGAAACTAGTTCAAAAGTACTTAGATTGAAGGTGTGATCCCCAATTCGTGCATTACCTCTAGTTCATTCATCTTGATTCTTTCTGGTCTTGATGAGGATGAGCCCGCATCTCTGCTTGATGGTCAATATTCTAACCTAGTGTTTTCGAACCTGGGACGAGTTTCACGTCCCCAAGGTCCCATGTAAGGATCGTACCTATTTTTACCTGATCTCCTGTCTGATTTGGAACGTCTGGATCTGGTACGATCTTCATCTTTCGAACGAGCAATGGTATCTTATTCTATCCGATGTTTAGTATTGTACCTCTTGTAAACATCATTCCATGTCGTAGCTGGGAATTCTCTCAAGCTTTCCTTGAGTCTTCTCGTGACTTCTGAGCTTTTGTCATTTAGATTGCTTGCGAATGCCATGGCTGGCCAATTATCAGGCACCCTTAGTAGTAGTATTCTTTCTCGTTGGAACCTGTCTACAAATTCACGGAGTAGTTCCATGTCTCCTTATTTTATTTTAAATATGTCCTCCATTCTTTTCTCGACTTTTTGCACACCGGAGTGTGCTTTTATGAAAGAATATGCAAGCTTAGCAAAAAAAATCAATATAGTTTTCAAGGACAAGAGAGTACCAGGGTAAGGGCTCCTTTGGTAAGTGTTTCTCCAAATCTTTTGACTAGGACCAACTCAATCTCTTGTATTAAGTCTTTGCCTTTCACTCTGGTGGTAAAAGCAGTCACGTGGTCGCGTGGGTCAGTTGTTCCGTCATACTTAGGGACATCAGGCATTTTGAACTTCTTGGGTATAGGCAAGGGTGCTACGCTTGGTTTCCAAGGTTGTTGAGAATATCTATGAATATCAATGCCTTTAATAACAGGTTGTACTCCAGGAATTTTCTCGATTCGATCATTTTGTTCCTTCACCTATTTCTGCAAGGTTAGTAATAAATTTTGTAATTCAAAGTTATTAGTCATACATGGTCTCGCTTCGAGAGATTCATAAGGAGTGTCTTCCCTTGCTGAGTTTACCAACCCAGATTGGGGATTTTCCATGGTGATAGTATTATTGGGAGGTGGTGTCAGCGATGCAGGTGATACCATTAGTAATCCCCTTGCAAATTCTTGCAAAGCCTGGCTCACATACTCTCCAATCATTTGCTTCACCTGATTATGTTCTACTGTTTGATCATTATCATTGTTGTTGTTGCTATTGTTGTATCTTTCTTGGGATTTTTCCTTTGAACCTCCTGGGGATCCAGGAGGTGATGGAGTCCCATTTCATTGCTTGTTAATTTTGTTGGAGTTCGACATAGTTAAGAGGATATCGCTTGAAAAGTAAACAAAAATAATCAGATTTCCCGGTAACGGAACCAATTTGTTTAACCAAAGATTTACATTATTTGACCAAAGGTATTTGTAGGATAAACATGGGTTTCTGATAATCAAGGAAATAATGATAATAATGAATAATTAAGTGAATAGAAAGTAATAAGATGCACAGAAAGTATAGTTTATTATGTCCACAGTTCAGATGCCCCCTTACAAGTTATATTTTCTTCCCTTATATAGGGAATTTATTAATATAACGTCTACCTCTTACAATGATCTCTCATTAATGACTAATTATGACATTAATGTGGTGTTACAAAGAATAATCGCAACTGTTGTGTGAAGGTTATGTAACGTGTGGATCATTAATTGAAGATCTCTAAATCTGTCTGTAGCTCCGTCCGGATTCATTCTGACTGTGTCTCTTCCTTGTCTCAATCAGGTTAAGTTTCTCGTAGCTGATTAGCCTGTAGGTATATTGTGTCGTGCCTCTTTAGCCCGTACCTCTTGTCAAGTTGTCATGTTTTCATTGCTCCACGTAACTGGCTGAGTCATCAAGTCTTATTACACTTGTGAAGCTCTTTTTTACCAATATAGAAGAATTTTGTGATTTGCGAACCTATGAATTGTGGGCCATTGTCACATGCGATCTCCTTCGGTATTCCAAAGCGACATATTATATTTCGCCATATGAAAATTTTCACATCTTTTTCCCGCACCTATTTAAAAGCTTCCTCTTCCACCCATTTTGTGAAATAATCAGTTACACGAGTAAGAACCATACCTTTCCTTTAGTTGGGGGAATAGGTCCCACTATGTCCAAGCCCCATTTCATGAACGGCCACAGTGATATCACTGGGTGAAGTAACTCTGTTGGTCGATGCATGTTGTTAGCAAATTGTTGGCATTTGTCGCATTTAGCTACGGAACTCTCAGCCTCTTCTTCCATTTTGGGTTAATAGTACCCTACTCTAATAAAGGTTTTGACTAAAGATCTTGCTCCTACATGATTTCCACAGTGTCCTTCGTGGACTTCCTTCATCACAAACTCCGTTTGATTGGGTCCAAGGCACTTTTCTAAGGGACCTCCAAACATTTTGCGTTTCTAAGGGACCTCCAAACATTTTGCTGTATAAAGTATTTTGAATGAGGCAGTACCGTGCAGCTTTTCGGCGAAGTGCCTGAGCTGCTTTTTATCTTCAGGTACGGTACCATTCTGCAAAAAATTCAAACTTTCGTTTCTCCAATCCCAGGTTAAATTGTTAAATGTTACCTCATTTTTGTCCTGGTCGATTGCTGAGTAGAATAAGTGAACGACAATTGCATTGTCTTTATTTTTTGCTTCTGTAACTGCTGTGAGGTTAGCTAATGCATTTGCTTCAGTATTTTCCTCTAGGTATTTGCATAACCTTCCATGATTTAAATTGTCTTACTAGATCTCGTGCATTTTCCAGATATTGTTGCATCCAAGTCTCTCTAGCAATGTAAGTCCCCGCATCTGGTTTACTACCAGTTGAGAGTCTCTTTTGATCACAATCTGCTCGATTGAAAGTTCTCGTGCCAGTTCAAGTCCTGCAATGAAAGCTTCGTACCCTGCTTCATTGTTAGTTATGTTATAACATTTAATAGCTTGCCGTGTCTTTTCACCCGTAGGTGATATTAAGACTATACCCAAGCCGGCTCTTTTTACATTAGAAGAATCGTCAGTAAATAGGGTCCATATACCTAGATTGTTCCGTTAAAAAGTTGTAACTCCTTTTCTACTTCAGGGATTATGCTATTATTAAAATCAACTAGAATTTGAGACTTTATTGCAGTCATAGGCTTATATATTATGTCATGCTCGCTTAATTCTATTGCCCATTTAGCTAATTTTCCCGATAATTCTTGTTTATACAGAATATTTCTCAATGAGTACGAGGTCACAACAGTGATTGGATGACATTGAAAATATGGTCTTAACTTTCTAGCTGCCATCATTAGAGCTAAGGCTAGTTTTTCCAGATGTGGGTGTCTAGTTTCAGCATCTAATAAAGACTTGCTTACATAATAAATTGGAGATTGTTTACCTTTGTCTTCCCTTACCAGTAACAGACTTACGACAATTTCTGCAACGATAAGATAGACATACAGCCTTTCCCCCTCTTTTGGCTTTGACAGCAACGGGGGTTTAGATAGATAGGCCTTCAGATCTTTGAGAGCCTGTTGATATTCCTCAGTCCATTCGAACTGATTATGCTTTTTAAGAACTAAAAAGAATTTAAAACTCTTCTCCGAAGACTTGTAAATAAATCTTCCCAAGGCTGCAATTCTGCCTGTTAGTCTTTGAACTTCTTTTTTGCTCGTAAATATATTGGGTATTCATTTATAGCTTTAATTTGAACAAGATTTACTTCTATTCCTCTATTTGACACAAGGAAACCCAAAAACGTACCTGATTCTATGCCAAAGGTGCATTTTTCTAGATTCAGTTTCATATTATAACTACGTAAAATTTCGAAGGTAATTGAAAGATGATGGAAATGATCTTCCGCTTGTGTTGATTTTACCAGCATGTCATCGATGTAAACCTCCATCGTCTTTCCCAGATGTTCCTGGAACATCTTGGTCACTAGCCTTTGATACGTGGCACCAACATTTTTCGGGCCAAAAGGCATGACTTTGTAACAATAAGTCTCCCTGTTTGTAACAAAGGAAGTTTTTTACTCGTCTGAGGGATCCATTTTTATATGACTATAACCAAAGTACGCATCTAAAAATCTTAAAAATTTGTAACCTGCAGTGCCATCAATCATTTGATCTATGTGTGGCAATGGAAATGAATCTTTAGGGCATGTTTTATTTAAGTCTGTGTAATCTACACATACTCTCCATTTACCATTCTTTTTAAGCACCACTACAGTACTGGCTAACCAATTAGGATATTTTACCTCACGTATTGAACCAATTTTCAAGAGTTTTTGTACCTCTTCGTCGATCACTTGGTTTTTGAATGGTCCTTGCTTTCTTTTCTTTTGCTTGACATGCACGAATGATGGATCTTCCTTTAGTTTATGAGTCATCACTTCTGGTGGGATACCTGTCATGTCTGAATGGGACCATATAAACCAATCTGCATTAGCTTTTAAATAATCAATTAAATTACCTCTTCTACTGGGGCTTAGCCTTGTGCCTATGTGGACTTTCCGTTCAGGCTTCTGTTCAAATAGTGAAATAGCTTCGAGCTCTTTCGTAGTTGTTTTGATATGCTTTCCCTCTTCCGGTTCTTGAATGATATCAGGTCTAAAATCTATGTCCGTATGGTTTAATACACCTTCCTTGGTGACTTGGTTCACCTTCTCGTGGCTATCTTCTTCCGATCCTATTTGAGTAATAGTTTCTTCCATACCTTTTTGGGCAACAATTTCTTCCATACCTGTTCGAGCAACAGTTCCTGCCTGGGTGATTTCTTTATCTTTTGATTTTTCCGCTTTTTCTTTTTCGTTATAGTGTACCACGAAATTCATATTCCTTGAAGTTTGCTGATCGCCTCAAATCTGTTGAACTCCCCACTCGGAAGGGAATTTTATTAACTGATGCAAGGTAGATGGTATTGCTTTCATGTCATGGATCCATGGTCTTCCCATGATTACGTTGTAGGCCATGTCAGTATCAATGACTTGGAACCTAGTATTTTTGATTACTCCATTTGCATAAGCGCTGAACTTATTTTCCCCTTTTCTTATGACCATAGAGTTGTCAAACCCAGATAAGGCTCGTGCTTTTGGGATTACTTGATCCTCCATTAGCATTTCTTCCACAACTCTTGATAGGATAATATTAACTGAGCTACCTGGATCAATCAACACTCTCTTAACATTAGTGTCATTGTATAAGTAGGGATATTACCAGTGCGTCGTTGTGTGGAAGCATTAATCCATTGATATTTGCATCGTCGAATGATATATTATCTGCTTCCAAGTCTTCACGAATCCGCCTCCCGTGTGTAATTGTGAATTTTTTGGTTCTTTTGCAGACTACTCTATTTACCTCCTCACCTCCATGTATCACGTTGACTGTTCGTTTTGGAGATGGTGGTTTCGGGGGCTCCTTCATGTTCTTCATATATGCCTACTTACCTTTTTCACTAAACAATTCTGTTAAATAGCCATGTTTTAATAATTTTTCTACCTCACCTTGCAAAAATCTACAATCCGACGTTCTCTGCCCATGGTCGTTATGGAATTCACACCAGAAGTCTGGATTCCTTTTATTTGGGTTTGACCTCATTTCTTTGGGCCATCAAACCTTATCGCCCATATTTCTCAGTACTGTAATTAGTTCAGAAGTACTTACATTGAAGTTGTGGTCTCCAATTCTTGTATTACCTCTGTTCCGTTCATCTCGATCCTTTCTGGATCTTGATGAGGATGAGCCCGTAACTCTACTTGATGGTCTATATTCTGAGCGAGCATTTTCGCACTTGGGACGAGTCTCTTGTCCCGAAGGTCCCATATAAGGGTCGTACCTATTCTTACTTGTTCTCCTTTCTGGTTCGGAGCGTCTAGAACTGGTTCGATCTTCAGCCCTTGATTGAGATATGGTGTCCTCTTCTATACGTAGCTTGGTACTATACATGTTATAGACATCGTTCCATGTCGTGGCTGAGAATTCTCTCAGGCTTTCCTTGAGTCATCTCGTGGCTTCTGAGCTTTTATCATTTAAATTGCGTGCAAATGCCATGGCTGCCCAATTGTCGGTACCCTTGGCAGCAACATTCTTTCTCGTTGAAACCTGTCTACAAATTCGCGAAGCCACTCCGTGTCTCCTTGTTTTATTATAAATATGTCCTCTATTCTTTTTTTCACTTTTTGCGCTCCGGAATGCACTTTTTTAAAAGAATATGCAAGCTCAGCAAAAAAGTCAATAGAATTTTGAGTTACATGATCACGTGGGTCGGTTGTCCCATCATACTTGGGAACATCAGGCATTTTGAATTTCTTGGGAATAGGCAGGGATGCTGCACTTGGCTTCCAAGTTTGTTGAGAATTTCTATCAACGTCAATGCCTTTGATAACAGGTGGTATTCCAGGAATTTGTTCGATTCGATCGTTTTATTCCTTCACGTGTTTCTGCAAGGTTAGCAATAAAGATTGTAATTCTGGGTTATTGGACATACCTGGTCTTGCTTCAAGGGATTTATTAGGAGTGCCCCCACTTCCTGAGTTAGCTAATCCGGATTGAGGATTTTCCATAGTTATGGTGTTGTTAGGAGGTGGTGTAGGTGATGCAGCCGGTAACCCCCTCACAACGTCTTGTAAGACTTGGTTTACATATTCTGCAATCATTTGTTTCACCTGATCTTGTTCTCTTGTTTGATCGTTACCGTTGCAATTGTTGTTTTGAGTAGTAGATCTTTCTGGAGAATGTTCCCTTGAACCTCATGGGGTTCCCGAAGGTGATGGAGCTGGAGTTCCATCCATTTTTTGGTTATTGTCGTTCTCGTTCGACATAATTCATAGAATGTTGTTTGAAAGTAAACAAAGATTACCAGATTCCCCGTAACGGAACCAATTTGTTTAACCAAAGAGTTAGATTCTTTTCCCAAAGCTATTTTAAGAAGAACACGGGTTTCTGATAACAAAAGAATGGACTAATAATTGTAAGTAAATTCGTAAACGGAAAGCAATAAGATGCGCAAAAAGTAAGTATATTGCAATAGTAGTTCGAATGTGTCCTTACGAGTTATATTTTTCTCCACTATATAGGTAATTTCTTAATATAACGTCTACCCTTTTTAGTGATTGAGAATTAATGACTAAAAATGGTATTAATGTAACGTTACAATGATTAACCGTAACTGTTGCGTGAAGGTTATGTAACGTCTGGCTCATAAATTGAAGATCTCTGAATCTGCCCTTTATTTTACGTGGATTCATTCTGACTGTGTCTCTTCTTCTTCTAAATCAGGTTGAGATTCCCGTAGCTAATTACCTCGTGGGTATGATATTTCGTGCCTCTTTGTCTCGTACCTTTTCATGGAGTCCCGTCCAGTTATCACGTTTTCATTGTTCCACAAAGATTGTTGAGTCATCACAACTGTTACACGTGTGAAGCTCTTTTTTACCAATAAAACAGAATGCGCAACAGTCGGAGATGTCAACCCATCTAATTGGGGCAGAATTTTGAGGAGGTAGCATGAGAGGTTGCAATGTTTCGGACCGTGTCACAGTCGTCGGTTCCTCTAAATTTTTTAAAATATACTTTTTACTATGTCTTTACAAAATCATGCATGCTTTGTTCAAAAATAGCTTTGTTTAGCAAACTCTACCCCGACTAAGCTATGCCTCCGTCTGCATAAGACTAATCTCTGCCTTCCATCTACATAAGGCTAAGCTCTGCTTTCCATCTACATAACGCTAAGCTCTGCCCTCCATCTGCATAAGGCTAATCTCTGCCTTCCATTTGCACAAGGCTAATCCCTGCCTTCCATTTCATAAGGCTAATTGCTGCCTTCCTCTGCATAAGGCTAATCTCTGCCTTCATTTGCATAAGGATAATCTCTGCCTTTCTCTGCATAAGGCTAATACTCTGCCTTCATTTGCATAAAGGCTAATCTCTCCCTTCATTTGCATAAGGCTGATCTCTGCCTTCCCTTGCATAAGGCTAATATCTGCCTTCCATCTACATAAGGCTAAGATCTGCCCTCCATCTGCATAAGGCTAATCTCTGCCTTTCATCTACATAAGGCTAATACCGACTTCCCTTGCATAAGGCTAATCTCTGCCTTCATCTTGCATAAGGCTGTGCTCTGCCTTCATTTGCATGAGACTATGTTCTGTCTCTATACTTGCATGATGCTAAGCTCTGCCTCCAATTTACTTTTTCACCGAGACTAAGCGCTGTCTCTCAAGCTTTATTTACATCGCTTCTCTTTCAGGCTAAGCTCTTCCCTCCATTTCACAGGACTAAGCTTTGTCTTGTTGACATTATATTATTGCATTTCATGGGCTGAAATATCGCCAACCTGTCCAAAGGCGTCACAGTCTAACGTCATCATCCTCATAGCCGGAAGACACCATGTCATGGCCTGAGGATCTCTCTCAATATTGCATATCATTATTCAAAGGCGTCATATTTTGGAGGCACCATCCTCATGGCCCAAGAGCATCATCATGGCTTGCGAATCTCTCATCAAACAATTCATGGCCCAGGACATCATGGTATGAGTACGTCATCCATAACCGTCCGACAGCAACTTTCATAGTCCAAAGGGTACCTGCATCATGTTTAAATTTATGCACAATACATGCTTGTAGTATTGTTATTTGCAGGTGACCCGGCGAGCAATGGCTATCCCAGCAGGAACAACTATGCTCCAGTTCTCCCAACCGTATCAAACCTGATCTTCCCCGTAAACCGTTCATACGCCCATCCCTAACTATTGCATTCGCTTTTGCAATGACTTCACCGGTATACTTCGCCGGTGAATCTGGAACTACATACGGCCTGATTCCTGTAAAACCAGGGATATGTAGGCAACTCAAAAGCCAGGGTGCGGCTTAAATCTCTCAAACCGTTTCGCTCGGTCAAAAATTGGCCATCATATCTTTACCCGAAAACTTTTTCATCTTTTCCGAGTAAAGAGGGGCAACTGTTGATACCTAATTTTTTCCAGCAATATTTTAAATTACATATATACTTCAAAATCATGCATTAATAGCAATTGGTATTTTTTCGTAATTTTCCTACATTTTTATTAATTTGCCCAGTATTTTATTTCCAATAAAAAAATTATAAAATTGCATCACAAATGATTTCAAAAGTATTTATTTATTTAATTTATTGTTTATGGTCCAAGTGAGGCTAAATTATTTCATAAATAGCCAATTTGACATCTTTTGGATATAATTGCAATAACTTTGCAATTATAGCCCATTCATATAATTTTGTACTATTTTTTACTAGAAATTAGTCCTTTATATTTTTAAATACCAAATAATCATTTTTTAAATTATTTCCATGCATAGAGTTAATTTTTTATAATTAGTAATTATTTTAATTAAGTTATCTTGGTATGTAACAAATAGCACATTTTTAATTCAATTACAGTATTAAAATCAGCCCAAATACCTTAATTAAACTAGCCCAAACCCCAAGCCTAATTCCTAAATCTACTCGACCCAGTTCTAGTTAGATCTTGGCCGTTAATCAAAATTGATCAACAGCCCGGATTTAACCTTTCCTAATTTAACCTACATGACCTAACCCCCAAACCCTCATTCTCGCATATTCGCTCGCCGTCACTCCTCTCATTCTCTATCAAGCTCCCTCTTCCCTAACCATGGCTTCGACCTGCCGTTGCTTGCTCGCTCGCCATTGATTATGGTGGTTCACAATCACTCCTAGCCCTAATGGCTTCCTCCCCATGACCGGAACTCTTGCTATCTTGGGGTCCTCAAGGGAGCAGTGGCCATTCACTCACCCCTGGGATTGTTCTCACCATTCTCATGCCACCATGGCCCGATTGAGTAAGATCTTTCTATTTTCCGGCTAGACCTATGGGTTTCTAGGCTGGTCTCTCTATTTCTGGGTTGTTTTCTAGAAAACCCTAATCTCTTCTCCTATATCTCTTAGATCCGTAACAGATCTGATATTTTTCTGAGCTATTTTCGTTTGTTTTATGAAAAATCTTTCGATTTCTTAAAGCGTTGCTTTATTTCCCCATTAGGATTTCTGGAACTTTTTTTCAAAACATGTTTCTGGTCTTTTTAATGTGGTTCTATTATTCTCATATATTTAAACAGCTTTTTGTTAAAATTTCTTTTTAATCATAATTTATTATGTTAAAACCTTAGTTTTAACACTATGTTATAATCCCGAGTTTGTCTTTGCTGATTTGTTCATTCGATTGTCTGTATGTTTGTTTCTCATGATTATGTTCTGAGTTTCTGTGATATTGTAACGACCCAACCGGTCATTTTGCATTTTAGGATCTCGTTTCCCTGAATGAAACTTTCCTTAGCGACTATTCGTGCTTTATGACTCGTGGGAGCGGGTGGTTCGGGATTTGGGAAGGATTTGGATGGTTTAGGAACACTTGGTTCCTTAAGGTTGGCCTATTTGGCCAAGTTTGACTTCGGTCAACATTTCGATAAAACGACCTCAGAATCGAGTTCTAACATCTCTAGTAGCTCCGTATGATAATTTTGGACTTGGGCTTATATTCGGCTCGGGTTTCAGATGACCCGGGAGCATTTCGGCGCTCGAAATGGAAATCAGGACTTCCTTCTATTTGAAATTTGGTTTGGGACGTGAATTTGTACTATCGAGGTCCGAACAGAATTTCGAGACCGGGAATAGTTTCGTATAGTAATTTATGACTTGTCTGTAAAATTTGAAGTCATTCAGAGTAGTATAGGCCCGTTCGGCGCGATGAGGTGAATTCTAGAATTTCTTAAGTTCTTAATTTGATTCAAGGGGTTTTTGGAGAGTGATTTTGAGTTTTAGCAATGTTATGAGTGATATGTAGGCTCGAGCAAGTCCGTATAATGATTTAGGACTTGTAGGTATATTTTGACAGGGGCTCGGGTGGGCCTAGGGGCCTCCCGGACCCCGCACGAGGCCAAAAACCAGCAGAAGCCACTGATGGTGCACAACTACTGGTGTGGCCGCAGGTGCGGAGTTTCCTTCACAGGCGCGACTCCGTAGGCGCACAGTATTCTTCGTAGGTCCCAAAGTCGCAGGCGCGGAAATTCTCTGTGAGGCAGACCTATTTAAATGCCAATTTCGGGTTCTTCTTCAATTCGAACACTCCCAACCTCCATTAGAGCTCCTTCAATCTAGGGAAATGGCTGCCTACGATTCAATCCATCCAGTTATGACCCGGTCCTTGGTCCGAGGAGTGCTTTTATCGAGGTGAGTCTCCTTTCTAACCTTGTAAGAGGGAATTGTCCCCATAGGTATTCTATGTGTTGTATGTATTGTTTTGGGGGCTACGTGCGTACCACGTGGCGAGAGTCCGAATGTAGCGACTACGCCTATCATGTCCGGGTAGCCTAGGACCACAACATGCATTGTATTCTACTTTGAAATGATTTACCTGTTATATGTTCTTGCTTGAATATATCACTGTCTCCTTGAGTGTTCCATTTGATTAAATTTGGAAAAGTCAAATTTGTGAAGTAGGCTTGATAATTGGTACGCGCATGTTGTCACTTTGCAATTTACATTCCACGAGCGATATGTAAGTTTCCTTCACTCTGATGGGAGTGGGCCGTACACCACGGTGGATTATTAGTGCACTCTTTGTACGGGCCGGTCGATCACCGACAGTGCACAGGGAATTAATTGAGAATGCACTCTTGGTTCGGGTCGGTCGATCCCCGGCAGTGCATGGACGAAGTTATACCATGATACTACATGATTTCCTAATAATCGCACTCTTGGTACGGGCCGGTCGATCCTCGGCAGTGCGTAGGCTTGATTACTGGTAAGCATGCACTCTTGGTACGGGTCGGTCGATCCCCGGCAGTGCATAGCTATTCTCCCGTATGACTCCAGCCAAATGTCTTACACTTATGCGCGTATGTCTGCTCGGTACTGTTTCCCGACTTATGAGTTGATGATGGTTTTGAGGAAGAATAAAAAATGAGTTTCTATTCTTTTAGTGTTTCTTTGGAAACTCTGTGAGTTCTTCTTATTTATTGTACTCTGTTACATGCCTACTGCTTTACTTATATCCTGTCTTACATTATTATTATTGGACTTTAGTGAGTATCGAGTTGACTTCTCGTCACTACTTCTTCGAGATTAGGCGGGATAATCACTGGGTACGTACTTATGTATGTACTCATGCTGCACTTTCTTTTCTTCTGTACTTGACTGTACAGGTCCGGAGGTTGGTACGTCTGATCATCAGTCCGGTGCTAGATACTGACCGGGGTTGGTTATACTTCTCAGTGAGCTCCTCCTCCTAGCGATTTCCTGGCAGCACCTTGGAGTTTCCTTTTATTATTTTCCCGTATATTTCATTCAGACTATGGGATTGTATATATTTATGTATTCTGGTGTATTCTGATAGTTGCCCGCGACACTCGTGACAGTAGTTCCTGGCGCACACGTGCGTACATTTTGGGTTGTTGGGCTGCATTTTCATACATATGTTTATCTTTTGACTCACGTATCAGATGTTTTATTTTCATCTCACCGGCTAATATCCTGTAGATAAATGTTTAAAACTGGTAAAAGTTGGACTAATTAGTCATACGGGAAGGGTAACACTTGGTAGAATTTATGTTGGCTTGCCTAACCCCGTTGTTGGGCGCCATCACGATCCGGGTGGGAAGTTGGGTCGTGAAAGATATTTATCTTATTGTGCTTATTAGGGTTTCTATTTTTTCTCTTCTTGCCTGTACTGTGTTTATTTCGTTTATTCACAGAAATTTGTAGTAATTTCCCTTAATCAGTACTACTTTTATTCGAATCCCTGATTTCCCGTGATTGATACCCTTTACTGATTTTCTGTGATGATATCCTGTGTTGATTTCTGACTTCTAAATTATTTTCTTGCCTTATTATGTGGTTGACTACATTATTTACTGATTCTTAATATTGTTTCCTTAATTAGGACTTTTTGAACCTAGCCCTAATTACCTGTTCTATACTTGCACTGTTTGAAGTCTTTACTTATTTGTTATACTCCAGCTATATATGAGTTCTTTCCTTACTTGTTACCTGTTCTTTACCGTTTGAAATGATTCCCTTAATTAAGGGAAGACTTGGACTGATTTTACTCTAATTGATTCTGAGTTCCATATTTACTAAACAATTTTGATTCTTATCTTATTCACCTAGCTTTCAAACTACTATATATATGGCTTTCTTCTACTCTCATAAGACAGTCTTCTAGACACACGAACTCACATAAGTTCACAACTTTCTCATACACTCAAAAGCTCTTCTGCTTTCTTTTGTCACTTGCTATTGTTACTGAATTAGCCAGCTGCAAGCCAAGGCTAATTATTGCACTTTCCTGTTCTTCACTTTGTGACTATTCTCCTTACTACTATGTTCTGATTCCAATTCAAGTTCCAAAACCAATGTGTTTCTTCTACTGCTTCATTTTATCATGTTCCTAATCTATTGTTTTGTTGTTCAACATGTAATTGACATGTTTACATTATTTCTTCACCTAGCATGCTAGTTATGTCTTACCCCTTTAGGATCAACATGTTTTATGAACCTGTAGTCTGTCTAAATTTGCCTCTACTCTGTTTCTAAATGTTTTTTTACTTGCTACTTAGTTTCTGGTATGCACATGTTTGCAAGGTAATCTATTACCCTAAGTTGTTCTGACCCTATGCTTAATCATGTCCTCCACTGCCTGTTCTGGAGTTCATGTATCTATATGTTTTATTAACTATCCCTAATCCCATGAACCCCCTACAAGAACTTATATGCTTCTGTTTGTTATGTGTTCACTATATGTGCTCTATGTGTTTCCAATTCCCATTACCCTTGTGTGAAGGGCTGTTGATTGAGTGTTGGTGAACCTGTTTGTTCTGCAGTTAATCCAGTGTTTGGTTAGAAGAAGAAGAGGAGGGCACCTTGGTGCATAGTTCATGTAGAAGGAGGGTGATTTCAGACGATGAGTCTACACCCGTGGCAGTGCCTTCCATGCCTGATGCCAGACCTTCTACCTCTGAGGATGCTTCTCTCTCTCTTGTGCATGATTCTGTGGATCATTTGTTCCGTGAAGGTTTTGGCCCCGCTGTTAATGAAGTTCCCTTTGGCTGTTTTTCCTCCTTCTCTTAGAGAAGTTCCTTCATCTGCTCCTATTATTTCTTTCGCTCCCTTGGCTATTACTGCTCCCGTTACTACTTTGCCCGTAGCTTTTTCAGCTCCTCAGACTTTCGTGCCCGTGGCTTCTATATATCTGCCTGCTTCCACGCCTTTTGTTAGAGAAGTAGGGTCTTCCAGCAGGGAGATGCGGCAGGTTCTAATAGAGGTTCCAGCTAATGGGAGTCTTTTTAAGAAATTTGGCCAGCCCGATGTGTGGCTGAAGCCCTTGATAGGCCCAATAGAGAGGACCAAGCTAGACAGCCACAACTCTCTTACATGGGTTAATGAGGTCGTGCATACATATTTGAAGGTAAAGTGTAATCTTTTGCATTTCATTCTCGTACATGTAATTGTCGTATCTAATTGATTTCCTTTTTCTAGATCAATCTTATAGGCATGGAGCTCATGCAGAGGGTTTCTAACACGGAGAAGGAAATAAAAGAGTGGCGTGTTGAAGCTAATAAAGGGAAGGGGAAATATGAAAGCTTAAGGCTCGACATGGAGGCCTAAGAGGAAGAAAAATGTACCTTGGACGGCAGATGAGAGTCATGGCAGCGGAGTTGGCAGTGGAGAAGGCTTCTTCTAACCAGGCGAACAAAGACAAGAGCATCCTTGAGTCTTCATTTGCTGAGCAGTTGTCCCGTGCCTTAGAAGAAGCTAGGAGTTTAAAAGCCTTGCTGGAGCAGAAAGAAGAGTACTCAGGTGACCCAGACCCAAGAGGATCTTCGCAATGCCTTGGACAAAATTAAATTCCTGGAGAGGTCTGTTGCACCTTTAAGGGCCGCCAAAGATGATGTTGAGGTTGAGAGGGACGGGCTGAGAGCTAAGATCATGATATGGGAGAATGATTACGAAGCTATTGAGGAGGCGGCAACTATCGATGTTAGTTGGGCGTATATGAATTTCTTTGACACATTGATGGAAATGAGTCAAGAGGGTTTCGACCTTAATGCCGAAATAGCTAAAATCAAGGAAGCCATGGAGAAGGCTCAACAAGGTCAGAATATCTCTTCACCTGAAGGTGAGACTCCTGCTGCTCAAGTCCCCTCATCCCCATCTGCTCTTGCTCCCTCTACCGGTGAAGAAGTTGATCCCCCTTCTAAAGACAATTAAGATGTTGGTTCCCCCCTTTTTTTATTTGATTGGTGGTTACCCTCAGCTCCATCGGGGGTAAATTTTGTTCTCTTTAAAGTCCCCAACTGAAAACTTAGGGGCACCCCAATGTATAAAACTATATGCGACGAAGTATTAGTTAATACTTAGTTCTTACTTAGCCGCTTTATATATGCAAGTATGACTTTTTGCTTTGAGTTTTTGTTTCACTCTTTTTAAGTCTTTTGCATGTTTGATTTTTGAGGTTTTTGTTTTATCTCTGAGTTTTTGCATAAGACTGTTGAAATTACTCGTACCTTTTCATAGTAGGTACGGTGTTGCATATAAAATGCGAGCCTTTTTGTAGTAGGCATTTGTTTATAAAAGAGGGCCCTTTTTGATCGACACTTAATGAAGAAGACGTCTCAACTTCATAATGGTGTAATAATGCAATAGAGTGATAGGAATTTTTCACATGTTTAAGAATGTTACTGAAGAAATTTTTTGTTCGAACTTTCAAAACATTTTACATGTGTTCGATTATCGTCTAAAACTCATGTTGCAACTGTTTTCTTTTAACAGATTTGATATACACTTGTATTTCGTAACTGTTAATTGTATGTAACAGTTTTTTCGAGTTAATACAAGAGAACAACTATTTTTCATTCGTAACCATTTTTATAAAGGTTGGGGTTTTTATCCGTAACTATTTTTGTTGACAACAGTTTTCAATAATCACGAGGAAATGCTTTTTCATCCGTAACTGCTTTATATGATAACAATTTTTCAAACAAATACAAGGATTTTGATCTTTCATCCGTAACTGTTTTATTTGATAACAGTTTTCTATGTGAGTACAAAGATTTTGTAACTGTTTTTAGTTACAACAATTTTTGAATGAGTACAATGATGATGATCTTTTATCCACAACTGTTTTTGGTTACAACAGTTTTCTTTTGAATAAGTACAATGATGTGCATTTCTTCCTTGTAGCTAATATTTTGCGTTTCAACTTGAACATATTCGAAGGTTTTTTGGATCAGGATTTGTATTTGAGTCTTCGGCTCTTTCGATTCTGCTCGTATCACTTGACTTGTTGGGTAGGTGGATCTTTAGGCTCGAGCTTTTACTTTTTGATAGTCTTCTTTACTTCGTCTTAGCCTTCCATATTGTATAGTCCCCCAAGTGTTTGAGCGTTGAAGAATGAAATCTCGAGCACTTGACTATTCCTTCCTTGTGGTCCTTTTCCTGAAAAGGAAAAACATGCGGGACTAGAAGGTATATAATTTTTAGATGATGACTACTTAACCATTTAAAACGTCCATTAGAAAGTGTAACCCTAGACCAGGACTTTAGTTACTTCCTCGCGTCTTTGCAGGTCTAATATCATCATCTGGTGATGGGTTAGCTTTATTCCTATCATCTAAAAAGGTTAGTAAAATTTTAAGTGTTCAAAAATAAAATTGAACGTGTGATACCTGACCGGGGGTATTCCTTTTCCTTAGAAGTAGTACTTCTTCAAATGGATGGCATTCTAGCCTGTTGGTAGGATCCTGTCGTCCATAGCCTCCAGCTCGTAGGCGCCCTTCCCAGCTATGCCTCGGACTTTGTAGGGTCCTTCCCAGTTTGGGCTTAATATTCTCGTACCAGCTTCTTTTTTTGATTGAAAGAATTTTTTTATGACGAAGTCCCCAATCTTGAAGTACCTGAGGTGAGCTTTACGACTGTAATAACGCTCTATGATTTGTTTTTTAGCTGCCATCCGTATTAGTGCGGCTTCTCTTCTTTGTTCGAGTAAGTCCAGATTAGTTCTCAATTTTTCGTCGTTTGCATCCTCCGTGGTTGTTGTAAACCTTATGCTTGGTTCGCCAATCTCTACAGGTATTAAAGCTTCTGAGCCATAAACAAGTGTGAACGGAGTTTCTCCTTTAGCTACGGGAAGAGGTCCCACTATGTCCATACCCCACTTCATGAAGGGCCATAGGGATATTATTGGGTGCAATAATTTCACTGGTCGATGCATGTTATTGGCAAACCTTTGGCATTTGTCGCATTTGGATACGAAGTTCTCAGCCTCTTCTTCCATCTTAGGCCAATAATACCCAGCTCTGATTAGGATTTTTACCAAGGATCCCGCCCCTGCGTGATTTCCACAGTGTCCTTCGTGGACTTCTTTCATCACGAACTCCATTTGGTTAGGTCTGAGGCATATTGCTAGGGGCCCTCCGAACATCTTGCAATATAATGAGATGCGAATAAGGAAGTACCTTGTAGCTTTGCGGCGAAGTGCTTGAGCTGCTTTTTTGTCTTCAGGTACGGTGGCATTCTGCAAGAAAATTAAGATTTCGTTTCTCCAATCCCAGGTTAAATTGTTGAAAGTTACCTCATTTCTGTCCTGGTCGATCGCTGAATGGAATAGATGAACGACAATTGCATTGTCTTTGTTTGTTACTTCCCTGACTGCTGCGAGGTTAGCTAATGCATACGCTTTTGCATTTTCCTTTCTAGGTATTTGTATTACCTTCCACGTTTTGAATTGTCTCACGAGCTCTCGTGCCTTTTCCAAATACTGTTGCATCCGATCTTCTCGAGCGATGTAAGTCCCCTGCATCTGATTTTCTACAAGTTGGGAGTCGCTTTTGATAAAGATTTGCTCGATTGAGAGTTCTCGTGCGTGTTCAAGTCCTGGAATGGAAGCTTCATACTCTGTTTCATTCTTAGTTATAGGATAACATTTGATAGCTTGTCGTGTCTTTTCATCTGTGGGTGATAAGACTATGCCTAAGCCGACACCTTTTACATTGGAAGACTCATCAGTCAATAGGGTCCATAGACCCGGATTAGTACCGTTGAAGAGTTGTAACTCTTTTTCCACTTCAGGGACAATGCTATTACTAAAGTCAGCGACAAAATCAACTAAAATTTGGGACTTGATTACAGTCCTAGGCTGATATATTATTTCATGCTCACTTAATTCTATGGCCCACTTGGCTAATCTTCCTAGTTGTTCTTGTTTATGCAGTATGTTTCTTAATGGATATGAGGTCACAACTGTGATTGGATGACATTGAAAGTATGTCCTTAATTTTCTAGATGCCATAAGTAGAGCTATGGCTAACTTTTCTATATGTGGATATCTAGTTTCAACATCTAGTAATGTCTTGCTTACATAATAAATAGGAGATTATTTACCTTTATCCTCCCTTACCAATACTGCACTTACAGCAATTTCTGCAATGGCAAGGTAGATGTACAACCTCTCCCCCTCCTTTGGCTTTGACAGCAACGGGGGTTTTGATAGATAAGCCTTTAGGTACTTAAGAGCCTGTTGACATTCTTCAATCCATTCGAACCGATTTTGCTTTTTGAGAACTGCAAAAAATTTAATACTTTTCTCGGAAGATATGGAAATAAATCTTCCTAAGGCTGCAATTCTTCCCGTTAGTCTTTGAACTTCTTTTTTGTTTGAAAGTATATCAGGTATTTCTTCTATAGCTTTAATTTGAGTAGGATTTACTTCTACTCCTCTATTTGATACAAGGAAAACCAAAAATTTACCTAACACTTGGTTCTTGAATGGTCCTTGCTTTCTTTTATTCTGTTTAATAGGTACAAATTATGGGTCTTCATTTAGTTTATGAGTCATTACTTCTAGTGGGATACCTGTCATATCTGAATAGGACCACACAAAGCAATCTGCGTTAGCCTTTAAATAATCAATTAACTTACCTCTTCGACTGGGGCTCAGCCTCGTGCCTAACGCACTTTTTGCTCAGGTTTTTGTTCAAACAGTGGAACAAATTCGAGTTCTTCCATAGTTGTTTTGATGTGCTCGTCTTCCTCCGGTTCATGAATGACGTCCGGTCTAGAATTTACATCCGCGGAGACTTGATTTGCCTTCCCGTGAGTATCTCCTTCCGTATCTGTTTGAGCACTCACTTCTTTCGTACCTGTTCGAACAATAGCTTCTTCCGTACCTGTTTGGATAATAATTGCTTCCATACGTGTTTGTTCAGCAACTTCTGCTTTGGAGATTTCTCTATCTTTTTATTCTTCTGTCTCTGCTTTTTTTTTATAATGTACCACAGAGTTTATATTCCTAGAGGTTTGCTAATCACCCCTAATCTGTTGGATTCCCCATTCAGAAAGGAATTTAATTACCTGATGTAATGTAGATGGTACTACTTTCATGTTGTGGATCCATGGCCTACACATGATTACATTATAAGCCATTTCAGTATCAATGACTTGGAACCTAGTGTTTTTGATTACTCCCTCGGCATAAATGTTAAGTTCAATTTCTCCTTTGGTTATAACCGTAGAGTTATCGAACCCTGATATGGCCCGTGCCTTTGGGATCACCTGATTTCCCAAGAGCATTTCTTCCACGACCCTCAGCAAAATGATGTTGACTGAACAACCTGGATCAATCAAAACCTTTTAATGTTAGTGTCATGAATGAGTAAGGATATTACCAGCGCATCATTGTGGGTAAACATCAGTCTGCCGAAATCTGCATCATCAAAGGTAATATTATCTGCGTCCAGGTTTTCTCGAACCCTCTTTCCATGTGTAATTGTGAAGTTTGTGGCTGTTTTGCAAACCACTCCATTTACTTCGTCACCTCCGTGTATCACGTTGACAGTTCTTTTTGGAGATGGGGGTTTCAGGGGTTCTTGTCTGTTCTTCATGTAAGCCTGCTTACCTTTATCACTAAACAAATCTGTTAAGTAGCCCTGTTTCAATAATTTCTCTATTTCACCTTGTAAGAATATGCAATCTGTTTATATTGAAATTCATTATGAAATTCACACCATAAATCTGGGTTTATTTTATTTGGTTTGACCGCATTTGTTTGGGACATCTAACCTTATCACCCATATTTCTTTATATTGAAACTAGTTCAGGGGTACTTACATTGGAGGTGTGATCCCCAATTCGCGCGTTACCTCTAGGTTGTTCATCTCATCCTTTCTGGATCTAGATGAGGATGAGCCCGCATCTCTTCTCGGTAGTCTATAATCTGACCTAGTGTTTTCAAACTTGGGACGAGTTTCGCATCCCGATGGTCTCAAGTAAGGATCGTACCTGTTTTTACCTGATCTCCTATCTGATTCGGAACGTCTGGATCTGGTATGATCTTCATCGTTCGAACAAGCAATGGTATCTTCTTCTATTCGAAGCTTAATACTGTACCTATTATAAACAACATTCCATGTTGTAGCTGGGAATTCTCTCAAGCTTTCCTTGAGTCTTCTCGTGGCTTATGAGCTTTTGTCATTTAAATTACTAGCAAATGCCATGGCTTCCCAATTATCAGGCACCCTTGGTAGTTGCATTCTTTCTCGCTGGAACCTGTGTACAAATTCACGGAGTAATTCTGTGTCTCCTTGCTTTATTTTAAATATGTCCTCCATTCTTTTCTCAACCTTTTGTGCACCGGAGTGTGCTTATGAAAGAATATGCAAGCTCAGAAAAATAATCAATAGAATATTCAGGGAGAAGAGAATACCAGGTTAATGCTCCTTTTGTAAGTGTTTCTCCAAATTTCTTGACTAAAACCGACTCGATTTCTTATTTTGTTAAGTCGTTGCCTTTCACTCCAGTGGTAAAAGTAGTCACATGGTCACGTGGGTCAGTAGTTCCGTCTACTTAGGGGCATCGGGCATTTTGAACTTCTTGGGTATATGTAGTGCCGCGCATGGTTTCCAAGGTTGTTGAGAATATCTATCAACACCAATGCCTTTGATAACATGTGGTCCACGAATTTGCTTGATTCGGTTGTTTTGCTCCTTTACCTGTTTCTGCAAGGTTAGTAATAAATTTTGTAATTCAAAGTTATTAGTCATACTTGGTCTTGCTTCGAGAGATTCATTAGGCGTGTCACCACTTGCTGAATTTATTAACCAGATTGAGGATTTTCCACGGTGATGGTATTATTGGGGGGTGGTGTCAATGGTGCAAGTGAAGCTGCCGGTAATCCCCTTGCAAAATCTTGCATAACTTGGCTCACATATTCTGCAATCATTTTCTTCACCAGATCTTGTTCCACCGTTTGATCATTATCATTGTTGTTGTTGTTGTTGTTCGATCTTTCTTGGGATTATTCCCTTGAACCTCCAGGGGATGAAGGAGGTGATGGAGTCCCACTTCTTTGATGGTTATTGTCGTTTGAGTTCGACATATTTCAGAGGATATCGTGTGAAAAATAAACAAGGATTATCAGATTCCTGGTAACAGTACCAATTTGTTTAACTAGAGAATTAGATCCCTTCACTAAAGCTATTTTTAGGAATGCACACGGGTTTCTGATAATCAAGGAAATAATGATAAGTATAATGGAGTAAGTAAATAAACAATAATATGATGCGCAAAAAAGTAAAGTGTATTGTATGTGTAGTTCAGATGTCTCTACAAGAGATATTTTATTCCCTTATATAGGGAATTTCCTTAATATAACGTCTATCTCTTGAAATGATGGCACATTAATGACTAATTATTGCATTAATGTAGCGTTACAAAGAATAATCATAACTGTTGCGTGAAGGTTGTGTAACGTGTGGTCATTAATTGAAGATTTCTGAATCTACCCGCAGATCTGTCCGGATTCATACTTACTGTGTCTCTTCCTTGTCTCAACCAGGTTGAGTTTTTCGTAGCTGATTACCTCGTAGGTTTATTGAGTCGTGCCTCTTTGCTCCGCACCTCTTTATAGAATCATGTCTAGCTGTCATGTTTTCCTGGTCCACGTAGTCGGCTGAGTCATCAAGAATTATCATACATGTGAAACTCTTATTTACCAAACATATAGTCCCCCCACTTACCATTTATTTATCGATTAATATTTGGTAAGTGGATACGCATTTATGGCGGGAATATTTTTCCGCCGCTTCACCTCGAAACATTGTATCCTTCTCTGAACATAGGCGTCGCTTGTCACTTCCATTTAATGCTCAAGCCATGTGTTCCCTCTGGATTGGTTATGTAGTTACTCGGCACCTTTTAGGGCTTTTTGCAGCTTCATCAGTCATGAAGTGGAACCTTTAATTATGACTTTCTCATCATTGTTTTTCCCATGTTTGACAATTGTCTTCAAGTATAAATACCTCTTTTCCTTTCTTTACTTTCACGAAACACTTCTAATTTCTCTTCTTTATTTGTAAATAATTGTTCCCTTGTCTTCGTAAATATGTCTTCTTCGAACCAACCTAAAAGAGTGATAAATGTTGAGGATTTGACCCCTTCTTCTGCTCCGGCTCGGAGCCTTAGAGGTGGTAGACTGAGGAGTTTAGGTTCTACTCCTTTGAGAGGTTCTTTTTCTTCCCCGATCATTTCCCCTCCTTCTGCTAGGTCTTTAGTTTCTCCAAGAGCTAGGGCTTCTAGATCTTCGTTTAGGTGTAGAGAACATCATGAACCCTTACGCGGACCACGAGTTGATGAAATCATTCCTGCTGAGTTTACCTTTACTAGGGATAGTCAGGTCCTTGTTGATCAGTCGTTATCCCTTGATAGTGCTAATAGGTACCCTACCCTTATCACCGAAGGTTTATTCCCCTTGTTCGCAGGGAATGTTCTTGGAAGTCTAATTTTCCTATCATTATTCCAAATAGAAACCAAAGAATAACGTATTACAAGACGGGGTATTCTTTCATTTATACTTACCCTTTTACTTTAGGGTTTAGAACTCCTATTGAGCCAGTCATCATCGAATTTTGTCGTTATTTAAGAATTTCTTAGGACAAGTCGGTCCTCTTGTGTGGCGGGTTGTTGCGTGTCTCAGATGCTTAACTACTTTAGCCTCGGCTCCTTTTACCTTTAATCATCCTATTCATCTTTATTCCCCAACCTTATTTTGTCAAGGGATTTTTAGTCTGGCTGGCAGGAGTAAAAGAGTACTGTAACCCCTGATGACGATAAGGATAGAGGTCAGTAGTGATCATTTCCGGAGTTAGCATAGTGTTTGACGAAAAATGCTTCTTTGATTATTTGATATGAGTGAACATATTTTCTTCGTTGAGGGTTCGACCCTTCTATATGGGCACAGTTCATTTGACTGTTTGGATCGGTATACAGTTTTTCTACCGTGATCCTCCTCGGCTTGCTCTTTTCAAAAGGCGGTCACCTCGGGGAGACATCCCCCCAGTATTTGAAGTTGATCTGAGTATAGCCTCGAGTACTTGGCATATCTTATTTCGGGTAATTCTTTAGGTGTTGCCTCGTTAAAAGCCTTACCGATAAAACTCCCTTTTGGGGACGAAACTCGATCCAAAGAAAAGAGTGCAACGTATACTACTTCATCTCAGGGGTCCTTCGGGGTCTTTCGGAGCTGGTGCATGTTCTGATGTCTTCACTAGATATCCCTGTGTTGGCGGTGTCGGGGCATGGGTACGTTCAATTGAACCATCGCCCCTATACGAGTTCTCCGAAGATGGTCTGCGACCTTCCCTAGCTCGGGCTCGTCTTGGCCCTCGAAGATTTTTAATTACGGCCTCTGTTTCTTGAGTTCTCCCTGATGTGCTAGGCTCCGGCGCTTGCCTCCTCCTTCTTTTACATTTCCCGGCTCCCTCTTCTGATTTTGGGTGCCGATTCAACTATCGGATTCTGTCGGTATGGAGGTCGTAGGCTATTTCACACGATTTTCCGAGCTAATGATCTTTGGGCACCTCTGTTCTTGACGGTCTGCCTCCTAGCATCTGATGGGCGGGTCCTACGGATTGGTCCTTTATGGCGTCAAGTGTCGTTATGGTCCCATGAGGGGTGATTGATGCCTCTCGGGGATCTGCGCTTCTCAAAATAATTAGTCACAAAATAAAGTAGGTTCATTTTTACCCGTTGTCACCGGTGTCGACCCGATGACTGTCGTCTCCTACTTCATGAGTGGGTGCACTGCCGGGGCGATCTGGCCCCAGAGGCGCCTCCCGTAGAATTGGCTTACTGGTAAAGGGCTTTGAGGGTGTTATACTTTAGAATTTGTCCCCCGCGAGATGGAGCTGAAACTATGTTCGAGTTTCCCCAAGTGATCTCGACTCATGTTCTTCAGTGGGATTTGATCTTGTTTTCATAATCTCACATTTGTCCTGGTTATTAGTCATTCTTGCGGTCTCTGAAGATGGTCCGATCACGTTGCCCATCAACGATCTCGGGTTACGCGAGACCCAAGGTCTTTCAAGAAAATAAGGCCTGTGACCCAGGAAAGAGGCCGCAGGCCGGCGACAGGTTTTCAGGACCCCTAATCGCTAAAGGTGATGGCGCCTAACGTGAAACTAGGCTAGCCCCTTTAACACAGTGAAAACAATCATTGCCTGTTTATAAAATTTCAAATCATAAATTGATAAAGATCCTCTTTTAGACAATCTCAAAAAGAATAATAATAGAATCAAACCACCAAAACTGCCCCTAGACCTCGGGAGTCAACTGTCATGAGCATCTAGGATGAAAATATAATGTACCAAAATACAACTCTATCACTAATACAAATCTAAAAGGAACATCAAGTATAAGAATAGGAAGGAAATGAGGCCAGATGTGGACCCTGAGCAGCTATCTCGATCCTCGAGATGAAATCCAAGCAAGTCAGGAGATACTAGTGAGATGGTCTGGTACCTGGATCTACACAGAGGGGTGTAGGGAGTAACGTGAGTACGCCAACTCAGTAAGTAACCAAAGTAACTAAAAACTTGAGTGCACTAACGAGCATTTATAAAAAAAACATATTTTGTAAAAATAATAGTTCAACCTTTGTTAGGAAACTCAGCATAAGGAAAAGTCAAAAACAGTAAAATTCACAACATATCTGCCTTTCAGGCCCAATATCACTCATCTCGAGGTATCTCAATCACTCATCTATCCACTATCAGTATGCCATGCTCTCACTACGCACTCTCACTCAACAAGTACCAGATATCCACTCAATTGCTGCGGCGTGCAGCCTGATCAAATACATATATATACATATATTGTTGCAGCGCGCAGCCCGATCCATGTATAATACGCTGCAGCCCGATCCATATAATAGTCGAATGTGCTAACTGGGGGTGTACAGACTTCGGAGGGGCTCCTACAGTCTAAGCATTATGTTGCTGCGGCGTGCAGCCCGATCGAATACATACATACATACATACATATACATACATACATACATACATATATATACATACATATATATATATATATATATACATATATATATATACATATATATATATATATACATATATATACATATACATATATATATATACATATATATATATGTATATACATACATATATATATATATATATATGCTATGTATAATACGCTGCAGCCCGATCCATATAATAGTCGACTGTGCTAACTGGGGGTGTACAGACTTCGGAGGGGCTCCTACAGTCTAAGCATTATGTTGCTGC
>ML302406.1:0-20930 GCA_005239505.1 Nicotiana paniculata | reverse complement strand
GAGACTTACCTCGCTCCGAAGTTCCATAACCGGCTTCCAAGACCTCCCGATGACTCAAATCAATGCACAATGCTCCAAACTAGCCAAATAACGGCAAACCAAATGAAAATATACTCTAATACTTATAACAATTCAATTTATATAAATTCCCAATTCCGCTCGAAAAGTTGACAATATTGCCCTCGGGCCCACGTGCCCGGATTCCTAAAATTTTCGAAGATAAAGATTACCCATGAATTTACTAACTCCAATATATAATTTATTCTTAATTTCATGCTCAAATTCGTGGTAACAATCCAAATTACTAATTCTAGGTTATTTTTCAAAATTCCCAACTTTTTCACAAATTTTCATATTCAAATCCATGTATAAACCTTGTATTAACTTGGAATGAGTAGAAACAACTTACCTTGACATAGATGACGAAAATCCCCACTTGAAGACCTCCAAGAATTGCCCAAACAAGAGAAAAAAATGAGAAGAAATGCCCAAAACCCTTTTATTAAAACACTTCACTACCTCCAGTCCTCCCGCACCTGCGGTGACTATGCCCGCACATGCGCGTCCGCAGGTGCGCCCAAACTACTGCACCTGCGGCTTCCTCCTTCCCCAGCCGGCTCCGCACCTGCGCTCCCTCGTCCGTATCTGCGCCTTCGTAGGTGCGGAAAAAACCTCGCACCTGCGGCCCCCAGCCGAGCCACCCTTTTCCGCTTCTGTGACACCCTATCCGCACCTGCGGCCAAAACCTTGCAGGTGCGGTCACACTAGATGACATCAGCCTCAACTTTCTCTCAACTCCAAATTTTATCCGTTAACCACCCAGAATCCACCCGAAGCCCCCGGGACCCCGTCCAATTAAACCAACATGTTCCCAAAACATAATGCGGACCTGCTCGAGGCCTCAAATCATATCAAATAACATCGAAACAATGGATCTCATCACAATTCAATCTTTATGAACTTTGAAATTTCAAACTTCTACATTCGATGCCAAAACCTATCAAACCACGTCCGATTGACCCTAAATTTTGCGCAGAAGTCACATTCAACATTACGACCTACTCTAACTTTAGGAATCTCATTCCAACATCAAAATTTCCACTCCTGGTCGGATTTGTCGAAAACCTTCAAATTTCTATCTTTAGACAAATGACTTCAAAATAACCTACGGATCCGAATTCATTTCCGATCTCGCTCCCAACTCCAGAATCACCATACGAAGTATTCCCAGACTCGAAATCCCAAACAGACATCAATATCATTGGAATGCACTTCAACCCAGACTTATGAAATTCTTCTAAAATGCTAACTTCCACAATATGCGCTGAAATGCTCCTGGGTCATCCAAAACCCGATCCGAACATACACCCAAGTCCGAAACCATCATACGAACCTACTAGAACCTTCAAATCCCGATTCTGAGGTCGTTTACTCAAGAATCCAGTCTTAGTCAATTCTTCCAACTTAAGGCTTCTGAAATGAGAATTTTCTTTCCAAATTGACTCTAAACTTCCCGAAATTCAATTACGACCACACCTACAAGTCGTAACTCCTTAAATGAAGATAACTCATGGACTCAAACCGTTGAACGACGCGCTAGAGCTCAAAATGATCGATCGGGTCGTTACATTCTCTCCCACTTAAACATACGTTCGTCCTCGAACGTGCTAAGAACTGCTCCAGAGTTGTATGAAATCACTGCTAAACACCTCGTGCACCTACTCGTGCTACTACCACTCAATTGAGTACATTAGCTTGGCCAATTCCGAAGATATCCACTTTCATCCATACAATAAGCTCAAAACCTAGTTCCAACATCCGAAATTCTCTGCTAGGCCTGTTTCCAATATATGAACACCGTATCAACTATCACACTATGTACCAGATCATAACTGCATACCTTTGCTGAATTAGCACCATGCACTGCATAATTCATCACGTAACCACAATGAAATTCTTTGAACCTTAATAGCCAATATTCCACGAATCTGATGCTCCCAATGCACCTCATGACACATATATATAAGTCCTGCTATAATGCTTACGATACCACCACAATGGAGGAGATGTATAGAAATTCACAACCAAATGCAGAGTTAACCAAGCATTGAATCTCTCCTCTTGCCTAGAATCATCACCTCACTACTGACCAAATAATGGTATTTCTCCTTTAATATACTTCACATAATCTTATCGCACTGATCCCTAATCCAATAATCTCATCTCTCCCAGTAAGAGTTGCTAAGGAAAAAAATCATCCCAGACATGGCCAACATTCTCACATGATGCCACAATGCACCAGTAGGCAACAACTCGAACACGATACATAAAGAAAACAAATTATGAAAGGAACTACTCAACTCACGCAATTAATATGAACCTTCCTCCGAAAAGTAGGAAGCAGAACACAAGAAAAATAGATATAGGGAACCTTACTCAACATCACATTGTTGCGGCGTGCAAACCGATCCAAATGACATACCCGTGGCGGCGTGCCACCCGATCCACACATGAAATTAACATAAGGAGATACACATCGAGCTAAATTGCTCATTACCACAAAATACTGAATGCCGGTCACAAGCACGCTAAGTGCAAAATACCATCCTGGGGAGACTGATAGATCCATACGCTACAAAACTCAAGCACATCTGAGGCGCGATATATAATCTGAATCTCAAGAGCTATCCTGCTCACAAAACATCATCACTACGAGGGAACTCAACACATAAGAAATTATCAAGCCGTTCCACAACTCACATGGCACAACATAATATTGCATGAAATGGACAGAGATGGAACAACATCTAATGTTCTAATACCCCTCTACGAGAAGCGCTATACTGAAATGGACACATCTGACTCACATGGAGCCCATAATCCTATTTTTATCCATTCACACACTTCAATATGATTCTTCTCGCACTGTACTAGACTGATAGCCTTACCTGGGTCCATATTAACCCACTTCCTCTCATAATACGCAAGAACAACCATCAAAGTCGGGACAAACACCCCACAATCCACAACCAAATGAATTAAACGCCTTCCAGGCATAGATTCTCAAATAAGCAATATTACACTTCTTTATACTCAGTCCAAATCTTCAATCCATTAAGTGACTACATGTCACACTCATACGATCATCTCGTGGTCACGTTCCCATGACCTTCCACACAAGGTAGTAAGTCTGCACATCCACCACTAGCCACACTAACATTTTAAAACAAATCAAGAACCCATAACTAGGGTGCAAAGCCTCTTTCGCCAAACATCGATCTCAGGTGACACTGAAGACAACACCATCTTACTATAAGCATTCAAATCCCTTTTCCTTTATCATCCAAGCTCATGACATCCTTGTCAACACCGAATCGCAACCTCGATCCTTACTTCCAGTTACATACTGCTTACCGCACCTAACATGCCAATATGAGATAGCGCAAGAATTTCATCATAACTTCTGAACCACTAATAGGGTGAACACTCCATCATATAGAAACCTTTTACTTACCTCAATTCAGGAGAACCACCATACCACACGAGTGAATTCCCAAAATCACAATACATGCAAATCCTTAAGTAGTAGTTTACACCACCATATCCCTTCCGGGGTCCGCCCACTTATGACAGGTCATAGTGCTTGAATTCTTCCAAATAAAATCTATCACGGCGACCGACAAGCCTCGCACATACCATCACAAATCGCATGTATAACTTAATCACGCTGAAGGAACTGATCGCTGCCGTACATGTGCCATTTCAACCATGGCTAACCAATTTATCTTCTTTTAATTATTCTTAATTGCCTCAGAAACAATAGTAACTCTATTCAACACATAACGAACTCAACCCTCACTCATCCCGAGTGGACTTGATTCACGAGACCATGCTGTCTCAATCCCACAAACCGTCTCATACTCTCTTTGTGCCCATTCACATCTTCGACTGATATACCCATCCTGATAACCTTTCTCCAAATCCGGAGTTTATTTCTCTCATTCCTCCAATACTATACTTCAGGATGAAAACATCATGGAACATTCCAGGCCTCCTACCACAATCTATTGCAAGGCCCGATCCTTAGCCATATTGTGGTCATGAAACCCTTAAGCACCGCATTCTTAACTTTTGAATTCATTAGGACCATTATTGAGAGTCACCCACTCCGACTTGGCCCGAATACAATCAACTCCAAGGCTCTTCTAGCACACGAACGCTCTTTCAATGAAGCACGTAACTGAGTCACTACCCTTATAACTCGCCTATGCATTAAGCATAAATTCTAAATCTTCCAAAGCCTAACCCTGGTCCAATAGGACCAACTTTTGCACACATTATCAAATCCCATGCGCAATTACCATTTTACTCCTTTCCCCTTAACTGTAATAACTTGCCAATACGCTGATAATACGCAACCCCATGAGAAGATAATAACTTGCCAATACGCTGATAATACCTCCCGCTTATCCCGAAGCTACTCCTTGCACAACTCTGTACCCCACCAAAATTCTTTCTTCATTGCTAACATGATCTTGCACAACCAACCCGTCAAATTCTTCTAAATTCTCCTGTCAGCATTCCATGAATACTCTAATTTTGTAGCATCACACACATATTCGGCCTCCCACCGAATAGCCACTAGAATTCCTCGTAGAAACTTGCTAACCACATGACCGCTAACATGCTCATAGGAGATAACCCACCTGTGGAAATTACCAAATGACACCTTCCAACGACGATGTACTGCACAATCTCTATGACATCAATGCCCCATCCTATTCCCATCCTCGTATACCAACTTTACCAATTTGTCCGCTCCTCATGGACATCTACTAAAAGCACGACAACATCTTCCAATTCACCGCTATATTGCATCCTTCTTCATCCAGAACAACTACTTTATGTTGTATCCATCCTTCTGCCAAAATAGCCAATATATCCATTTAAGTTTGTGGACCCAATCATCGTCCACTAAAATTCCAAAATCACTCCAAACTTCCCCTCAAGAGGTGTATCTATCTTACCACAGAACTCATATGCTACGCTGCCACTCTCCCACTTAGGTTAACTCACTCCTGCAAGAAACTACCTGACTTCCTTTTCTTACACCTGGCCTTTTAGAAATTTAACCATCACCTGACACTTTCCATGTGTCCTTCCTTATCCCTTGCTGCCCAGCCATTGCCTTAAGCCAATAACTATCTATATAGCACGTAAACCAGCAGATCACCACAACTTCCAACCCTTCCGAAGATCATCTTTCTTGAGTCGCCTTTATTTGAAATACTTATTCAATACTGAACCACTGCACACCACGACCTCTGACAGCCGCTTCTTCAATACTATCACCATACTCTGATCCAATGCCACCGAAGAAACCATTGCATCGACGAACTCAACACATTTTATTCGATCAACAATGGCGATACCACATCACAGATGAAAATTCCACCTTGCTTGAAAACACCAAGTCTAATTATTCTTTCAACCCAAATTTGAACATTCATAGTTCAATTGCCTTTCCTCCGCCCGAAATAAAATACCGAATTCTCGGAATCATGCTCTAAGAAGAACTCTCATCAAGTTATTCATTGCCCCGATGTTTGGGAGAGCATCCTACCATCATATCAACATCGCCCAATAACCAATAGTAAGCATCATAACAACCTGAGCATAGCCTCAAAGCTCTCAAAAACACAATTAATGAGCTGAAACAACATAATATCCTTCCGCAGGGCAATGACAATAGCCCCAATTAACTTCGCGTGGGAAACACCATGCACCATATCCGTAGCACAATTACAATTACTCAAGTTCTCGATTTATACAGAGCGCTTCGCGACGTGTATGATTAAGTAAGAAGAAACGTAGGCATAAGCCTAAAAGGGAATCAAACCACACGATGAGGAATCAAGAAGGGAAGTACTCCTAACAGCCCTGTAACCTCTCAAAGATAAGTACAGACGTCTCTGTACCGATCCGCAAGACTCTACTAGACTTGCTCATGACTCGTGAAACCTAAGGGAACCTAGTGCTCGGATACCACGTTGTCACGACCCAAAATCCATTAAGGTCGTGATGGCGCCGTACCCCACTGTCAGGCAAGCCAACACTTAATAATTTAATTCCTATTTTAGCGTTTGAAATCTTTATTACCTTTCATTTCATTAAATAATAAGCGAGTAAAAATCCGTTAAGTGAGTAACGATGGTTTAACAATCCATTTAACAAAATAACCCAAACTCATCCCAGAACCCGGTGTCACAAGTGCATGAGCAAATTTCTAAGAATTTTTACATGTAATAAAAAATTTGTCCGGAATACAAACTAGACAAGGAAATATCATGCGCAGAAATATCGAGGGTCGAACGGTCAGAAGCAACAATAAATAAATGTGCACTGCTGAAGGGTTGAACGACGCGAACCATAGATGCATCTATTGACCTACCGAGGCGAACGGCCCGCTCCCATGAGATTGTGGTACATAAATCCTGCCGAGGCGAACAGCCCGATCCCATAAGAGTGTGGTAGGAAGACTTACCCCGCTCGCGAATCATACATGCGACACGGTTACACATAGTTTTCTCGAGTTATTAAAGTATTCTTCCATTTCTTTTCAAAACATGAACTTTCAGTGAAAGCTTTCAATATTCCCACTTTTATAACAATTTTTTATTCCTTTCATAAATTTTTAATAAGTATGCTCAATCCAGCTTCTTCACAAAGCAAACNCCCACACACACAAATAGTAGCACATAATTAATTATTTCACCTATAGGGACAATTCCCTCTTACAAGGTTAGAAAGGAGACTTACCTCGCTCCGAAGTTCCATAACCGGCTTCCAAGACCTCCCGATGACTCAAATCAATGCACAACGCTCCAAACTAGCCAAATAATGGCAAACCAAACGAAAATATACTATAATACTTATAACAATTCAATTTATATAACTTACGAATTACGCGCGAAAAGTTGACAATATTGCCCTCAGGCCCATGTGCCTGGATTCCTAAACTTTTCGAAGATAAAGATTACCCATGACTTTACTAACTCCAATATATAATTTATTCTTAATTTCATGCTCTAATTCGTGGTAACAATCCAAATTACAAATTCTAGGTTTTTCTTCAAAATTCCCAACTTTTCCAAAAAATATCGTGTTCAAATCCATGTATAAACCTTGTATTTAACTTGGAATGAGTAGAAACAACTTACCTTGACATAGATGACGAAAATCCCCACTTGAAGCTCTCCACGAATCTCCCAAACAAGAGAAAAAAATGATAAGAAATGGCCAAAACCCGTTTATTATAACACTTCACTGCCTCCAGTCCTCCCGCACCTGTGGTGACTACGCTCGTAGCTACGCGCCCGCAGGTGCGCCCAAACTCCCGCACCTGCGGCTTCCTCCTTGCCCAGCCGGCTCCGCCCCTGCGCTCCCTCGTTCGCATCTGCGCCTTCACAGATGCAAAACTAACCTCGTTGGTCCCCAGCCAAGCCACCCTTTTCCACTTCTGTGACACCTTAGTCGCACCTGCGGTGCCGCACCTGCGGCTAAAACCTCGTAGGTCCGGTCACACCAGATGACAGCAGCCTCAGCTTTCTCTCAACTCCAAATTTGATCTGTTAACCACCTGGAGTCCACCTGATACCCCCGAGACCCCGTCCAATTACACCAACATGTTCCAAAAACATAATGCGGACCTGCCCGAGGCCTCAAATCACATAAAATAACATCGAAACAATGGATCGCATCACAATTCAATCTTTATGAACTTTAAATTTCAAAATTCTACATTCGATGCTGAAACCTATCAAATCACGTCCCATTGACCCCAAATTTTGCACAGAAGTCACATTCAATATTACGGACCTGCTCCAACTTTCGGAATAGCATACCGACCCCGATATAAAAATTTCCACTCCTTGTCGGTTTTCTCGAAAACCTTCAAATTTTTATCTTTAGCCAAATGACTTCAAAATAACCTACGGACCTCCGAATTCACTTCCATTCGCGCTCCCAACTCCAGAATCACCATAAGGAGCTATTCCTAGACTCGGAATCCTAAACTGACAGCAATATCACTGAACTTCACTTCAACCCAGACTTATGAATTTTTTCTAAAATGCTAACTTCCAAAATATGCGCTAAAATGCTCCCGGGTCATCAAAAACCCGATCCAAACATACGCCCAAGTTCAAAATCATCATACAAACCTGCTGGAACCTTCAAATCCTGATTCTGAGGTCGTTTACTCAAAAAGCTAGTCTTAGTCAATTCTGCCAGCTTAAGGCTTCTCAAATGAGAATTTTCTTTCCAAATTAACTCTAAACTTCCCGAAATTCAACTCCGACCACACCTACAAGTCGTAACACCTGAAATGAAGTTGCTCATGGACTCAAACCACTGAACGACGCGCTAGATCTCAAAACGACCGGCCGGATCGTTACATTCTCTCCCACTAAAACATACGTTCGTCCTCGAACGTGCTAAGAACTGCTCCGTAGTTGCATGAAATCACTGCTAAACACCTCGTGCACCTACTTAGTGCTACCACCACTCAATTGAGTACATTAGCTTGGTCAATTCCGAAGAAATCCTCTTTCATCCATACAATAATCTCATAACCTAGTTCCAACATCCGAAATTCTCTGCCAGGCTTGTTTCCAATATATGAACACCGTATCAACTACCACAATATGTACCAGATCATGACTGCATACCTTTGCTGAATTAGCACCATGCACCGCATAATTCATCACCTAACCACAATGACATTCCTTGAACCTTAATAATCAATATTCTACGAATTTGATGCTCCCAATGCACCTCATGACACACATATATAAGTCCTTCTATAATGCTTACGATACCACCACAACGGAGGAGATGTATAGAAATTCACAACCAACTGCAGAGTTAACCAAGCATTGAATCTCTCCTCTTGCCTAGAATCATCACCTCACTACTAACCAAATAATGGTATTTATCCTTTAATATACTTTAGTCTCTGTACCGATCCGCAAGACTCTACTAGACTTGCTCATGACTCGTGAAACCTAAGAGAACCTAGTGCTCTGATACCATGTTGTCACTACCCAAAATCTATTAAGGTTGTGATGGCGCCGGACCCCGCTGTCAGGCAAGCCAACACTTACTAATTTAATTAAATTCCTATTTTAACGTTTGAAATATTTATTACCTTTCATTTCATTACATAATAAGTGAGTAAAAATTTGTTAAGTGAGTAACGATGGTTTAACAATCCATTTAACAAAATTCAACCCAAACTCATCCCAGAAACCGGTGTCACAAGTGCATGAGAAAATTTCTAAGAAGCTTTACATGTACTACAAAATTTGTCCGGAATACAAACTGGACAAGTAATTTAAAAATACAATACAATGCATTCTGAGGGAGACTCTACCGACTGCGGGTCGTCTCGGGATGGTGTAGCTCGTCTAAGCCCCCGTATCAACCATGCCATGGCACCAAGCGGGGCCACTAGATATACATGTACCTGTGCAACAAAATGCACAACAAGTGTAGCATGAGTACGAAAACACGTGTACGCAGTAAGTGTTCCGCCTAACCTCGAAGAGGTAGTGATGAGAGGTCGACTTTGACACTTGCTAGAGGTCACTTCAAAATAGTCGAGTGTGATGTCAAACATGAGTATTAAAATCAAATAACAAATAACAACAGGAAAGAACAAATGTTTCCATAAATTTATAAATTCTCAGTTTTTGTCACTTCAATCAGCAATTTACATCTTGAGGCAATTTAACAGTTAAATCACAGATGGTATTTAGCAAATATCATGCGCAGGAAATGCCGAGGGTCTAACGGCCCGAACCAAAAATAAATAAATGTGCACTGTCGAAGGGTCGAACGACGCGAATTGTAGATGCATCTATTAACCTGCCGAGGCGAACGACCCGCTCCCATGAGAGTGTGGTACATAAATCCTGACTAGGCGAACGGCCCGATCCCATAAGAGTGTGGTAGGAGGACTTACCCCGCTCGCGAATCGTACATGCGACGCGGTTACACATAGTTTTCTCTAGTTATTAAAGTATTCTTCCATTTCTTTTCAAAACATGAACTTTCAGTGAAAGATTTCAAGACTCCCACTTTTATAACAATGTTTGATTTCTTTCATAAATGCTTAATAACTATGCTTAATCCAGCTTCTTCACAAAGCAAACAATCCTTACTTCTAGTTACATACTGCTTACCGCACCTAACATGCCAATATAATATAGCACAAGAATTTCATCATAACTTCTAAACCACTAATAGGGTGAACACTTCATAATACAGAAACCTTTTACTTACCAATTAAGGAGAACCACCACAACACACGAGTGAATTCCCACAATCAAAATATATGCAAATCCTTAAGTAGTAGTCTATACCACCATAACCCTTCCCGGGTCCGCCCACCCATGACAGGCCATAGTGCTTGAATGCTTCCAAATAAAATCTATCACGGCGACCGACAAGCCTTGCACATACCGTCACAAATCCCATGCATAATTTAATCACGCTGAAGGAACTGATCACTGTCGTACATGTGCCATTTCAACCATGGCTAACCAATCACAATTTGTTGCAAGGCCCGATCCTTAGCCATACTGCGGACATGAAACCCTTAAGCACCGCATTCTTAACTTTCGAATTCATTAGGACCACTATTGAGAGTCACCCACTCCAACTTGGCCCGAATACAATCAACTCCAAGGCTCTTCTAGCACACGAACGCCCTTTCAATGAAGCACGTGACTGAGTCACTACCCTTATAACTCGCCTATGCATTAAGCATAAATTCTGAATCTTCCAAAGCCTAACCCTGGTCTAATAGGACCAACTTTTGCACATATTATCAAATCCCATGTGTAATTACCATTTTACTCCTTTCCTCTTAGTTGTAATAACTTGCCAATACACTGATAATCCCCAGCCCCATGAGAAGATAATCTTGCAACCCAATCGCATGCGGTGGGACTCTCCTACTTAGCCCGAAGCTACTCCTTGCACCACTCTGGACCCCACCGAAATTCTTTCTTCATTGATGACATGATCTTGCTCAACCAACCCGTCAAATTCTTCTAAATTCTCCTGTCAGCATTCCAGGAATACTCTAATTCTCTAGCATCATACACATATTCATCCTCCCACCGAATAGCCACTAGAATTCCTCGCAGAAACTTGCCAACCACAGGACCGCTAACCTGCTCACAGGAGATAACCCACCTGTGGAAATTACCAACTGACACCTTCCAACGACGATGTATTTCACAATCTCTACGACACCAATACCCCATCCTACGCCCATCCTCGTATATTAACTTTACCAGTTCGTCCGCTCCTCATGGACATCTACTAAAAGCGCGACAACATCTTCCAATTCACCGCTATATTTCATCCTTCTTCATCCCGAACTACTCCTCTCTGTTGTATCCAACCTTCCGCCAAAATAGCCAATATATCAATTTAAGTCTGTGGACCCAATCATCGTTCACTAAAATTCCCAAATCACACAAAAATTCCCCTCAAGAGGTGTATCTATCTTACCACAGAACTCATATGCTACGCTGCCACTCTCCCACTTTGGTTAACTCACTCCTGCAAGCAACTACCTGACTTCCTTTTCTTACACCTGGAATTTTAGAAGTTTAACCATAACCTGACACTTCCCACGTGTCCTTCTTTATCCCTTGCTGCCCATCCATTGCCTTAGGCCAGTAACTATCTTTGTAGCACTTAAACCACCAAATAACCACAACTTCCAACCCTTCCAAAGATCATCTTTCTTAAGTCGCCTTTATTAGAAATACTTATTCAATACTGAACCACCGCACACCACGACCTCTGACAGCCACTTATTCAATGCTACTTCACCATACTCTGATCCAATGCCACCGAAGAAACCATAGCACCGACAAACTCAACACATTCTGTTCGATCAACAACGACGATACCACATCACAGATGAAAATTCCACATTGCTTGAAAACACCAAGTCTTATTATTCTTTCAACCCAAATTTGAACATTCATAGTTCAATTGCCTTTCCTCCGCCGGAAATAAAATATCGAATTCTTGGAATCATGCTCTGAGTAGAACTCCTATCAAGTCATTCAACACCGTGCAATAACCAATAGTAAGCCTCATAACAACCTGAGCATTGCCTCAAATCTCTCAGAAACACAATTACTGAGCTAAAACAACATAATATCCTTCCGCGGGGCAATGACAATAGCCCCAATCAACTTCACGTGGGAAACATCACGCACCATATCCATAGCACAATTACGATTCCTCAAATTCATGATTTATAGTAACCGCTTCGCGACGTGTAAGATTGAGTAATAAGAAATGTATGCATAAGCCTAAAAGGGAATCAAATCCCATGATGAGGAATCAAGAAGGGAAGTACTCCTAACAGCCTTGTAGCCTCTCGAAGATAAGTACAGACGTCTCCGTACCGATCCGTAAGACTCTACTAGACTTGCTCATTACTCGTGAAACCTTAGGGAACCTAGTGCTCTGATACCACGTTGTCACGGCCCAAAATCCATTAAGGTCGTAATGGCGTCGGACCCCACTGTCAGGCAAGCCAATAATTAATCAAATTCCTATTTTAGCGTTTGAAATCTTTATTACTTTTCATTTCATTACATAATAAGTGAGTAAAAATCCGTTAAGTGAGTAACGATGGTTTAACAATCCATTTAACAAAATACAGCCCAAACTCATCCCAGAACCTGGTGTCACAAGTGCATGAGCAAATTTCTAAGAATTTTTACATGTACTACAAAATTTGTCCGGAATACAAACTGGACAAGGAATTTAAAAATACAATACAATACATTCTGAGGGAGACTCTGCTGGCTGCGGGTTGTCTCGGGATGGTGCAGCTCGTCTAAGTCCCCATATCAACCATGCCACAGCGCCAAGCGGGGCCACTAGATATACATATACCTGTGCAAATAAATGCACAACAAGTGTAGCATGAGTACGAAAATAATGTGTACTCATTAAGTATCCCGCCTAACCTCGAAGAGGTAGTGACGAGAGGTCGACTTTGACACTTGCTAGAGGTCACTTCAAAATAGTCAAGTGTGATTTCAAACATGAGTATTAAAATAAAATAACAAATAACAACAGGAAAGAACAACGGTTGCCATAAATTTATAAATTCTCAGTTTCCGTCACTTCAATCAGCAATTACATCTTGAGACAATTTAGCAGTTAAATCACAGATGGTATTTAGACAATATCATGCGCAGAAATATCGAGGGTCGAACGGACCGAACCAACAATAAATAAATGTGCACTGCCGAAGGGTCGAACGACGCAAACCATAGATGCATCTATTAACCTACCGAGGCGAACGGCCCGCTCCCATGAGATTGTGGTACATAAATCCTGCTGAGGCGAACAACTCGATCCCATAAGAGTGTGGTAGGAGGACGTACCCCGCTCGCGAATCATACATGCGACGCGGTTACACATAGTTTTCTCGAGTTATTAAAGTATTCTTCCATTTCTTTCCAAAACATGAACTTTCAGTGAAAGCTTTCAAGATTCCCACTTTTATAACAATTTTTGACTCCTTTCATAAATGTTTAATAAGTATGCTCAATCCATCTTCTTCACAAAGCTAACAATAAACACAAATAAAATATAATAACAACAAAGCATGATGTAAGACTAAAACTACCCAGACATAGGCATATCTAGTAGCTACGTATGGACTCTCGTCACCCCGTGCGTACGTATCCCCCCCCCACAAATAGTAGCACATAATTAATTATTTCACCTATGGGAACAATTCCCTCTTACAAGGTTAGAAAGGAGACTTACCTCGCTCTGAAGTTCCATAAACGGCTTCCAAGCCCTCCCGATGACTCAAATTAATGCACAACGCTCCAACCTAGCCAAATAACGGCAAACCAAATGAAAATATACTCTAATACTTATAACAATTCAATTTATATAAATTCCCAATTCCGCTCGAAAAGTTGACAATATTTCCCTCGGACCCACATGCCCGGATTCCTAAACTTTTCGAAGATAAAGATTACCCATGACTTTACTAACTCCAATATATAATTTATTCTTACTTTCATGCTCAAATTCGTGGTAACAATCCAAATTACCAATTCTAGGTTTTTCTTCAAAATTCCCAACTTTTCCACAAATTTACATGTTCAAATCCATGTATAAACCTTGTATTTAACTTGTAATGAGTAGAAAAAACTTACCTTGACATAGATGACGAAAATCCCCACTTGAAGCCCTCCAAGAATCGCCCAAACAAGAGAAAAAAATGAGAAGAAATGGCCAAAACCCGTTTATTAAAACACTTCACTGCCTCCAGTCCTCCCGCACCTGCGGTGACTACGCCCTCACCTGCGCGCCCGCAGGTGCGCCCAACTCCAGAATCACCATACGGAGCTATTCCCACACTCGGAATCCCAAACGGACATCAATATCACTGAAAGGCACTTCAACCCAGGCTTATGAAATTCTTCTAAAATGCTACTTCCACAATATGCACCGAAACGCTCCCGGTCCGAACATACGCCCAAGTCCGAAATCATCATACGAACCTCCGGGACCTTAAAATCCTGATTCTGAGGTCTTTTACTCAAATCCAGTCTTAGTTATTCTTCCAACTTAAGGCTTCTGAAATGAGAATTTTCTTTCCAAATTGACTCTAAAATTCCCGAAATGCAATTCCAACCACACTTACAAGTCGTAACACCTGAAATGAAGTTGCTCATGGCCTCAAATCGCTGAACGACGCGCTAGAGATCAAAACGACCAGTCGGGTCGTTACATGTAATGGAGGGGATTCAAATATTTATTTATGCATTATTTTCACTCTATACATGCAAGATAAATTTCTGACAAAGGATTCAATATTTATTTATACATTATTTTCACTCTATACATGCAACATATATATATATATGTATATATATATTGTAATTTCAATCAATCGAATTGAATAACTCGTATAGTAAAATTTTAAACTTATAAGAACAATAACGTCTAACTTCCTTAAAACTGAAATTTGAAATTTGCTAGAAGTATATAAGGCTTGGCACTCACAACATGGGACTTGATTGAGGATCAACACCCTTCCTTTTCAACAAGGCAAAAAGAACATTTTTGCTCTCGTTTTATGATCTATGACTCCTTTGTGTGTTATTATATATTGGTATTATTATACAAGATGAACCTCCTTTAGAAGAAATTTCACAATATTAAGCTGATAGTAACTTTTAGACTTGAGATGATTACTCGTAAGGAAAAAATTCTCCTCATATTCTTTGGTGTGTACTTAATATATAGCTAGCCTTTAAATAAAGGTGTTTAGAAATTCCATATTTGAATTTAATCAGAATATAACACGGAACAACATGGCTAAAGGAAGGCTCTGATACTAAATGTTGAAATTTAAGCATATACACAGAGCCTACGCATGTCATGACCCGGATTTCCCATCCTCGGGAGTCGTGATGGTGCCTACTATTGGAAGCTAGGCAAGCCAAATCTTAATTACCTTTTTCATTAACATGTTACATCATTTAACAATTTTCAGTAATCGCATGCAAACAATGGATTTTAATAATAAAGCGGAAGTCTTAAATTGTTGAAAAACTGAATAGAAATGCGGAAAATTCAACATAAGCCCCTACCCAAGACTGGTGTCATAATACTCACGAACTACTAAGAGTACTAAATACAATCTTCTGAAATAAAACACATTTGTTTGTCTCGAGTACAGTGAGATAACAGACTGAAATAATAGATAGAGGAGACGCCGGGCCTGCGGACGCTTGCAGGGCTACCTCGGTATCTCGCTGGACTGAAGGCCTGCTCCTGCACTACTGTTGTTGTCCATGTGCTGAGTAAGTGCCTAGCCTAACCTCGGCGAAGTAGTGATGAGGCTAGAACCGGACTACCAAGTAAACCTATGCAGTTCGAATATATATATATACAACAGAAAAGAAATACAGGAAATAATCAATCAATAAAGGAAGGGGAACACGCTGTGGGGAGATAAGAGTTTCATATAAGAAATCTCAGATAAAGAAAGGAACAACAAGGCCAAAATATCAATAAGGATCAGAAATCACAAACTTGCACAGCATCACCCTTCGTGCTTTTACCCTCGTCCTCACTATGCAATTTATAATATAATCAATGTAAATCATGGCACGGCATCACCCTTCGTGCTTTTACTCTCTTCCTCACTATGGAATGTATATTGTAATCAATGTAAATCATGGCACGGCATCACCCTTCGTGCTTTTACTCTCTTCCTCACTATGGAATGTATATTGTAATCAATGTAAATCATGGCACGGCATCACCCTTCGTGCTTTTACTCTCTTCCTCACTATGGAATGTATATTGTAATCAATGTAAATCATGGCACGGCATCACCCTTCGTGCTTTTACTCTCTTTCCTCACAGTATAATCAATGAATATCTGTACGGAATGGTACATCGTACAACACGGAATCACCATTCGTGCTTTACACTCTTTCCTCACAATATCAAACAATGCCCGGCATCACCCTTCGTGCTTTACACTTTTTACTCACAATAGAAAACAATGCACGGCATCACCCTTCGTGCTTTAACACTCTTCCTCACCCAAACAGCAATCACAAACAAAGGGCAAGGGAGTAAACAGAACAGAAATAGAAATAGAAATCCCGGCAAGGGAACATCAATTAAACAATTAAATGCCGGCAAGGGAACAATAACAGTAATCTCAACATACAGTACACGTCATCACCCTTCGTGCTTTATCACTCTTCCTCACAATAGCAAACAGTGCACGGCATCACCCTTCGTGCTTTATCACTCTTCCTCACAATAGAAAAAAGAGCACGGCATCACCCTTCGTGCTTTAACACTCTTCCTCACCCAAACAGCAATCACAAACAAGGGCAAGGGAGTAAACAGAATAGAAATAGAAATCCCGGCAAGGGAACATCAATTAAACAATCAAATCCTAGCAAGGGAACAATAATAGTAATCTCAACATCCCAGCAAGGGAGATAATCATTAAAGTAACAATGACCCGGCAAGGGCATATTTTAATAACTCTTTCTCTTTCTTTCACTTTCATTTCATAATTTACTCTATCACTTGAGCCAATGCTCCAAAGGATTCAATTATCTCATATATCTTCACCGTTCGTGTTACAACTCGAGCCAATGCTCCTCGAAGTTTAAAGATCACAATTCCCTTCACATGCTCTTTACAACATATAGAAATCATCAATTAAGCATGGAAGTTACAACAAAATCAGAATATTCGCAATATAAAGACTCACAGTCATGCTAGACACCAATGTATAGATACTCGTCACCATGCCTATACATCGTACTCGACAATTAGCAAGTAGCAAATAAGACTCAACTCCTATTCCCTCAAGCTAAGGTTAGACCAAACACTTACCTCGGGTCCAAAATATAGCAATCAACCCTCTAACACCACATTTCCTTTAGAATTCAACTCCGGAATGGTATTATCTAGATTTAATTAACTCAAGTATATCAATAAGGATTCAATAATTCAATTACATAGCCTAATTACCCATTTCCATGCATTCTTCCAAAACAATAAAATTCGACCCGGGGCCCGCTTGGTCCAAACACGAGGATCGGACAAAAACCATGTCACCCATTCACCCACGGGCCCGAATATATAATTTGTTTTCAAATTCGACCCCAAAACGAGGTCTAAATCAAGAAAATTCAAAAAAGGCCTAACTCTACCCAAAATCCCAATTTTCTACTCTAAATTGCATGTTTTAGGCTTATATTCCAGGGTGAAATCTTGTAAAAAGAAGTTAAGGAGTAAAGAAAATGAGTTAGAAATCACTTACTAATATTTTGGAGAAGAAAGAGTGTTTGGAAAATCGCCTCTTATGTTTTTAGGGCTTTGAAAAATGAAAATAACTGAAGTTCCCGTCAATTTATGCCCCCCTCAGGTCCCCCACCGCGGACCACGAAAAATGGACCGTGGCCGCGCTAGCAAAGGCCAAGAAAAGCTGAAAAAAACCAAGAAAAATGACTGCAGTGACATGCTTTAGTATTTTGGCCATAACTTTCTCTACAGATGTCCAAATTATAATTTCTTTATCTTTCGGGAAACTAGACACGAAGGGATACAACTTTCATTCTTGAATTATCTCAAAATTCCTTGTAGATCAAAACATATAGGTCTCTGAAGTCGGACCAGTGGCCCAGCTCCTCCACCGCGGACCACGAAAAATCGACCGCGGCCGCGAAGCCCTCAGCGCGGTCCGCGAAAAAGGACCGCGGACCACGGTGGTAAGTTTAGGGATCTGAGTTCTGTGACCTCCAATAGCTATATTTTAAGCCTAAAGACCTCCCCGGGACCTACCCGAAACTCACCCGAGTCATCGGAACCTCAAACCCAATGAACACACGACTTTAAAATCATCTTACGGACTTATTCGAGTAATGAAACCACCAAAATAACATCAAAAACAATGAATCAAACCTCAAAATCACTAGTTTTTCTTCAAACTTCATAAAGTTTCAAATTTAGAGTTTTAAGTCCGAAACACGCCAAACGACGTCCGATTTCAACCAAACTTCACAGAAATATTTTAACCCACATATAAGACCTGTACCGGGCGCCGGAACCAAAATACGGGCCCGATACCAACACATTCTAACCAATTTTCATTTCACTTTTCTTTATAAATTTCAGAAAAATAATTTTACTCAAAAATTCATTTCTCGGGCTTGGGACCTCGAAATTCGATTCCGGACATACTCCCAAGTCCCATATTTTTCTACGGACCCTCCGGGACTGTCAAATCACGGGTCCGGGTCCGTTCATCCAAAATATTGACCGGAGTCAAATTTACTCATTTTAATATCAAATTTTTAGCATTTTTCAGAGAATTTCATATTTAAGTTGTCTGGTTACGCCCGGACTGCGCACGCAAATTGAGGCAACTAAAGATGAGGTTTTCAAGGCCTCGGAAGCACGGAATGGCTAAGAAACAAGGTGATGACCCTTTGGGTCGTCACATTCTCCACCTCTAAAACAACCGTTCGTCCTCGAACGGACAGAAGAAGGAAGTACCTGAGTCGGGGAATAAATGAGGGTAACGGCTCTGCATATCGGACTCAGACTCCCAGGTCGATGCCTCGAGAGGCTGACCTCTCCACTGAACACGAACAGAAGGGAAACTCTTGGATCTCAACTGACGAACCTGCCGGTCTAGAATAGCTACCGTCTCCTCCGCATAAGATAAGTCCTTGTCCAACTGGACAGCGCTGAAGTCAAGAACATGATATGGATCTGAAAAATATACCTCCGGAGCATAGATACATGAAACACCGGGTGCACAGTTGACAAACTAAGGGGCAAGGCAAGTCTATAAGCCACCTCTCTCACTCGATCAAGAATCTCAAATGGACCAATGAACCTAGGGCTAAGCTTGCCCTTCTTCCCAAATCTCATCACGCCCTTCATAGGTGACACTCGGAGCAATACTCGCTCACCAACCATGAAAGCCACATCTCGAACCTTGCGATCTGTATAATTCTTTTTCCTGGACTAAGCTGTACGAAGCCTATCCTGAATGATCCTGACCTTGTCCAAGGCCTCCTGAACCAAATCTGTACCCAACAACTGAGCCTCTCCCGTCTCAAACCATCCAACCGGAGATCGACGTCGCCTACCATATAAAGCCTCATAAGGAGCCATCTGGATACTCGAATGGTAGCTGTTGTTGTAGGCAAACTCTGCTAAAGGCAAGAACTGATCCCATGAACCTCCAAAGTCAATAACACAAGCTCGGAGCATATCCTCCAATATCTGAATAGTCCGCTCGGACTGCCAGTCCGTCTCGGGATGAAATATTTTGCTCAACTCAACCCGTGTGCCCAACTCTCGCTGAACTGCTCTCCAGAAGCGCGAGGTAAACTACATACCCCGGTCCGAAATGATAGATGTCGGAACACCATGAAGACAAACGATCTCCTGGATATAAATCTCAGCTAATCCCTCGGATGAATAGGAGACGGCCACAGGAATTAAATGTGCTGACTTGGTCAGCCTATCAACAATGACCCAAACTGCGTCGAACTTTTTCCGAGTCGACGGAAGCCCAGTAAAGAAGTCCATAGAGATTCGCTCCCACTTCCACTCGGGAAGCTCAATCCTCTGAAATAAACCACCAGGCCTCTGATGCTCGTAATTACCTGCTGATAATTCAAACAACGAGCCACATATTCTACAATATCCTTCTTCATTCTACGCCACCAATACCACTGCCGCAAATCCTGATACATCTTCGCGGCACCCGGATGAATAGAGTACCGGGAACTATGGGCCTCCTCTAAAATCACCTCTCGGAGCCCATCCACATTAGGCACACAAATTCTACCCTGCAATCTCAAGACTTCATCATCATCTAATGTAACTTGTCCTCGCTGCACCGCGTCTCTAAGGACACACAAATGGGGATATCAAACTGCCGATCACGGATACGCTCCAATAATGAAGAACGAGGGACCGTGCAAGCTAACACACGACTGGGCTCAGAAACATCCAGACTCACGAACTGATTGGCTAAAGCCTGAACATCCAAAGAAAGCGGCCTCTAACTGACCAGAATAGAAGCAAGAATGTCCATACTAGCTAACTTTCTACTCAAAGCATCGGCCACCACATTGGCCTTTCCCGGTGATATAAGATAGTGATATCATAATCTTTCAGCAACTCCAACCACCTTCTCTGCCTCAAATTCAACTCCTTTTTCTTGAACAAGTACTGAAGAATCTTATGATCCGTGAACACCTCACACGCCACGCCATACAAATAGTGCCTCCAAATCTTCAATG
>ML302405.1:0-19071 GCA_005239505.1 Nicotiana paniculata | reverse complement strand
TTTAGCGGTTCGGAAGTTTATGAAATTTGTGGGTACGAAAGGTTGTTGGTTCGAAAGTTTATGACTTCATGTTTATTATATCTAAATTATTTTATGAATACTCTTGAGAAGTCATTTTTCTTAATTTGCGTACCAAACACCGGAAAATGAATAAGATTACTACTTGTTTCCTAAGAAAATATTTTCTTACGAGAAATATTTTCCGTTATGCCAAACACACCCTATGTCCTTAACATTTACACTGTACACATGAAGTTAAGGACGCCATGTCCTTAACATTTTCACTGCACATATGAATTTAAGGACATATTGTCATAAAGTTTAACAATGGAAGGTGCAAATACATGACATTTTGTCTTTAATATTTACACAACATTCATGAAGTTAAGGGAGATGTGTCCTTAATAATTCATGAAGTTAAGGACACCATGTCCTTAATACTTACACATCACCCATGTCTAGCACAGGGGTATTGTCGTCCGGGCGGGCAAAAAATTGTTAAGCACTAGCTAAATAGTAAATACATTTTAAAAAATGGCTAAAAAATAAAGACATCTCTAATTAGTGGCTAACCGTTCACTTCCCCCCAACGCCAACCACGAGAAGTGGAAATGAAATAGAGAAAATGATATGGTATTACAACCTATAAAGAGAACTGGTATAAAAAAAAGCCATTTTTTTAGATTGGCATCTTATAACCCAACAGTAAGGTTTTCTTATATTTGATTGGTATTTTATAGCCAAAATTATTTTTATGCAAAATTAAAAGAGACATACAACACTCTCCTCTCTCTCTCTCTCTCTTTAACTCTCTTGTTGTCTTTCTTCCCCAAATTTCACTCCATATTTTTCAATCCCCCAAATCTCTCTCTTCTTCTCCAATAATTATTGTGTTAGGTTTCCTTTTAATCCTTTTATGTGTATATTAAAATTTTATATTCCTTCTTTGTATAATATATTTTATATTAAAAACTCAAGTTTTAAGACGACTTCACATGTGTATCCCTCATTGTATATCGTGTATATCTCCATGTACATCAACGATATCTCATATATATCATGTGTATCTGTGTATATCCATGAAAATCTGTGTTATATACTCGATATACGATGTGATATACATATGCGTCCATAAAAAAATTATTTTATATACACGATATGCAAAGTAATATACAATGACGTCCACAAAACCTGTGTGTGATATACATTGATATACATGATATACAATTTGATATACACATATCGCAGTTGGATTTTTAGGTCTGACTTTTTACATGAAACCAATCTAAATCACTTTTGATCTTCCTCAAGTTTTGTATATAGCCTCGTCTAGGTATTTTATACCAATTTCAATCACACCCACTCGTTCAATCCAAACAAAAAAAAGAGAGAAGAAAAATAAAGTTTAACTCTATTTTTTCCCCTATTTTTCTCTTTGTTTTTGCTTCTATTTCCTTTTATGTAAGATCCTTTTCATCCTACTGATTTTTTTGCATAATTTGCAATAACTTTACTGAACCATGAGAGAGAAAGATGAGAGATAGAACAAGAAATATAAGGAGAGAAAGAGAGAGGGAAAATAAAAAGAAACATAGGTTACAGAGAGACATGGGAGGAGAGGGGTTATAAATAGAAAAATAAATAGGAAGTAGTTTTTTTAAAATTTGGCTATATAATGCTAAAGTTTTTGGGCTCTGTTGCCAAACTAAATTTAAGGCCTAAAAAATGCCAATTATATTAATGCATTATATGTTATCATTTTGGTAAAATAGCACGGGCTAGCCAGTTTTTAGACTGGCCATTCAAAAATAGTCAGCATTTACAAAATCTTGAAAAATAGTCACTATTTCGCTGCAATACGGAAAGTTCCAGCATAATATACTAGAGATTGATGCACATGTTTATGAATTTCCAGCATATTATGCTGGAACTCCAACACGAGGAAAGTTCCAGCATAATATACTGGAGATTGGAGCACCTATGTATGAAATTCCAGCATATTATGTTGGACCGGTATATTATACTGGAACTCCAGCGTATTATGGTGGAAGTCTAGTATATTATACTGGAACTCCAGTATAAATATATACTAGAACTTCAGTATATTATGCTGGAGTATTTTTCGGATTTTGAACAGTGTTTTTGTTCAAATTTATCTTTACATGAAATTTCGGTTACTTTTAAAACTGTAGCTATTTTTGAATGACCACTTATAAATCTGACTATTTTTACAATTTCTCCCTATCAATTCCCCAAATTGCAACTTGAATTAATCTATAATGATTGATGGTATTTCCAAACTAACCTCTGAATTTAATTGTCAAAGGGCACATCTTAATTCATACAAAATTTACACATTTTTATTAAGTTTATTAAAGTAATTGATAAGACCCACAATGAGATAGTAACTTTTTTTGTATAGGTAAACGACAACTTGGTGACAAATATGAGAAATCTATTATTGGTTTCCTATTGAATTTTTCCTATTTCAAAAAATAACATATCATATTGGTTTTTCACATTTTCGTCCAAATTTCTTTTAGTCCTATTTATATCATCGATTATCCACAATGCATACCTAAAAGTTGTTATCAACTTAATCTACTAATAGACAATGAAACACTATTATGAGAAATGTTCTAGAAATTAAATATAATGTCAATGGCCGTTGAATTTTGAATGAAGCCAAAACTATTAAATAATATTAAAGATTAACGTTATTATCACGAGAGAGGACTTTGTTATAACCTTTTAGGTGTATTTGCCACTACTTTATATAAAATTACTTAAATTATTTTTTTGAAGGATTAGCTTCCAATATCCTTCTCTCCTATATGTGTGTGTTTGTGTAAGTATTTTTTTCTTCTTTTAAGGAACACCATTTTCAATCATAAGTAGCTAGTTTTCACATTATTCAATTTGGTAATTAAATGTCTTCGTAATTCACATATGATTTTCTCCTACATCTAAATGTCAACTACCTTCTACCAAAATTTGTCCTACACTTTGTGGTTGAAAATATGACCTAATAATACCTAGGAACACAACCATGATAATATAAGCTAAGTGCGTCCATATATGTATAAAGAGAGAAACAATTAGGCTCTTAAACGTGAAAATAGTGTGGGCAGCCAGTTTTCGGACGGGTAATTGAAAATAGCCGATGTTTGTAAAGCCATTGAAAAATAGTCACTAATTTATATCAAGATAAAATCTGGATAAAAATACCTTAGCTGAAACACGAAAAAATCCAGCATAATATACTGGATTATAGAGCTCCTGCCTCCTGAGTATAAAGTTATGTTAGAACTCCATCACATTATTAAATTCCAGCATATTATGTTAGAATCTCATATGTAAAAAATTCGAACTCTAGCATATATTATGCTTGATCTTTTTCGGATTTTTAATAATGCTTTTGTTCAGATTTTATTTTTATATAAAAAAAATAACTAAATTTCAATTACTTTTGAAACTGTGGATAATATTTAATTATCGGTTGTAACAGGCTATTTTTTATTCTCCTCCCCCTCTTAAACGCATTAAAAAAGAAATTGAAATGAATAAAGTAAAAAAGAACCAAAGTCAAATTTGATATACTTCAAACATTAATTAGTAAAATATAGATTGACTACGTACGTTAATCTTAACGTACCTCCACACGTAACATGTAGTTTGTTCTTTGGTAGGGAAGCTTCCAGCTCCTTATTGAAATTTCATTTGTTTCTTTTATCATTTCATTTTTCAATGCAAGATTCCATGGCAAAGACGAAGACAATACCTCCCACCCCCCACCCCCCTCCAGGTAAGAAAAGATAAAGAGTAATATGATACGAATATGATCATAATATATATAGTGACGCATATTATGTTAGTAATATGTATTGCTGTAATATAAAATAATAATTTTTTTTGAAAATACAGAAATAGTGAGAAATCTCACTAGCGCGGGATTAGCGTGGCTGCGTTAATGGAATTTACCAGGGACAGTGAGAAACCTGACTAGCGCGACCACTAGCGTGTGCTGAGCGCGGTCGCGCTAGTCTAGGCGTCCTTAGCTTTTCTATGGAAAAATAATATAGAATAAATCGAGCCCACTGAATACACAGTGTGTCCTTAAGGAAATTATTCCCCTCAAGTACCCGAGGTGTTGGAATATATCCTTCCAGGATAGAACGATTTAACTCACCGGAGTGTTGGTACCAAAAACGCCGGTGAACAACGAACCACTCGAAGGCTGTAAAATACACTGGAATATTTTGTGCAGAAGAAGAAGAAGAAGATCAGAAAATTTAGTAAGTAAAAATTCTAGGATTCAAAGTATATTTATAGCCAATTTTGTATTGTTTCTGAAAAGGTTTTGCAACATTTCAGAACAGCCATAGCTGTTGGAACATGTGTGAATCCTTTCAGAACAATCATAGCTGTTTTGAACAGGTATGAATATTGCAGGAAATTTAAAAATGGATTTAAAATAATTCGGGGAAGAAAACGAGTCGGACCGGACCGGGTCGCGGGTCATTCCGGATTTGAAACTTTTTCATTAATTAATTAATTAAATAATTTGAAAAGAATTTTGTCCAAAAAGATTAATCAATCAATGACCGAAGCCGAAGCCGCGCGAAGCGACGACGACGATGGCGCGAGGCTTGCCTTCTTCTCAACTCTTTAAGAGCTAGAAGAAGAGCTTCTCTATATATACACATATATTTTCTTTCCTTCTTCTAATGAGGGACAAAGTGCACTAATTCAAAATTTCACTTCTATCCATTTCTTTTTCCATCATTTTTCATTCTCTCTTTAAGCTACTCCAAACTTAAAATTACGCTAGACTAAGCTTAAAATTAAGCTACACTAAGCTTAAAGACCAACATATTATTAATGTTGTAGACGTGTTTTTAATTATTCCTATGGCTGAACTTGGGTTGCAAAACACAATATTTGTAATTACATTCGTTGCATGGAACGAATTAATTGTACATATACGAATAATTTGGGAAGCATACAACGTTATCAGCGGGGAAGTTAAGAAATTTCGTTAAAATATTCAAAATTTTAATATATATATATATATATATATATATATATATATATATATATATATATATATATATATATATATATATATATATATATATATATATATATATATATATGAATAAAAACTAAATTTTTCGATGAAATTAATTATCCTTCACTGAATGTAGTTCCGCTACTAAATGTAATTATGCATGTATATTACTTCTTCTTAAAAGATGACTAAATAAAATGGTCGTTACGAGATGATTAAATAGCATATCTTAAGTTTACGTGTATATTGCGTGTGTGTGCACATGAATTGTGATAATAGCATGATTTTGCATTCATCACTAAGATTTTATAATGACCTAATTAAGATTCATCGTTTATGAATCTTTTGACCAATTTTTTTTGCAACTTAAAATTTTTTAACCTTTAATTTCCAAAGGAGTGTATCCTTCAGATTTTATTTTTAAAAAAACAAAACTTTGTCAACAAAGAGGGTAAAATTTCCATGAATGAAATCCTAACATATCATTATATCTGTAATGACCCGGTCCGTCGTTACGTAGAACCTACATTATAATTGCTGTTATTGATTTGTCATAGGTTGGTTATTCTATATTTGATGTATTAGAGTTGATGGGCTTGAAATCGAATGGTTGTAGTGAGAGTTCAGTCATTTAGACATTAAAAATAGCCTTAAAATGGGAAAAGTCAACTAAGAGTTGACTTATTGGTATACGACCTCGAAATGTGGATTTTATGGCTCGAATATCTTCGTTAGGTGATTTGGGACTTAGGAGTGTGTTCAGAATAATTTTGTGATGCCCGGTGTAGAATTAGACTTGAATTGGCGAAAGTTAGTTTTGATGATTTCCGGTCGGCAGTGGAAAATAGGCTATCGGGATCAGAATAGAATTTCTGACAATTGAAACAGGTTTGTAATGTCATTTTGGATATGTCTGCAAAATTTTAGGTCAATCGGAGTTGTTTTGGATAGTTTCGGCATCGTTGGTGGATTTTAGAAATTTCAAAGTTTTTAGGCTTGAATTCGGTGTAATTTTGGTGTTTTGATGTTAGTTTTGGTGTTTTGAGAGTGAAACTAAGCTTGAATGATGTTATGTGACGTGTTAGTATGTTTGGTAGGGGTCCTGAGGGGCTCGGGATTGAATTCGGGTGCTTAACGGAGGTTTGGACTTGGAAATTGCAGCAATACAGTTGCTGGTGCTGGTGTAACTGCAACTGCGGAAGTTTGACCGCAGGTGAGGGCCCGCAGGAGCGGGAAGTAGGTCGCTGGTGAGGAAAGGGTCGCAGGTGCGGTCTCGCAGGTGCGAGTAAGTGGGTCGCAGGTGCGGAAACCCTGGGCAAAAATATAAATTAGACCTTCCGCGACCCTAACATATTTTTATACCACTGTTGTATGGAAGAGAGCTTTTGAGGCGATTTTTGAAGGGAAAAATCAGTGTTCTTCATAGAGGTAAGTATTTTGATCATTAAAACTCAATTATGGGTGATTATAGAACGTAATCTCAGTATTTATTTCATGAAATCAGTAGAAAAATATGGGATTAGGGCTTGAGATTATGAGACCTTTAGGGATTGATTTGAGGGGTCAAACGAACTCCGATTTTAGTGTTCTTTATATGTACGGACTCGTGAGATGATGAAGAACGGTTTTGTATAAAATTTTCTGAGTTTCGGGACGCGGTCCCGGGGGTCGGGTTTTTACCAAATTCGGGTTTTGAGCTAAATTTGATATTTTCGATTGGAATTTATTCCTTAAGCATAAATTGATGATAAAAATCTGAACTTGGTAGATTTGGAGCCTTCGGAAGTTGATAGGAGAGGCAAGCGTGTTGCGGAATAGTTTTCGGGCTAGTTTTGAGGTAAGTAATTCTTTAAATCCTGTCCTGAGGGTATGAAACCCCGGACTATGCACCCTTTCACGGGATTTGAAATGCAAAGGTTGAAACTTTGGAGATATATTCCTATTTAGGCGACTATTGAGTTGCTAAATCGACTTTTAAGCCTATGCTTAATTAGTATTATTTTATTATGATGTGATTTGGGTTGTAAGCCGTGATTGGGGCCTAGTGCCGATCTGTTTTCCCCTTGGGGGTTGTGTTTACTATATTTTCCTCACTAATATGTTATGATTCTTACACCCAGTCTTTTCCTGATAAATTGTTTTGACACTCAAAGTATTTTAATACAATTTATTAAAAAATAAAATATTGTTTTGGGTCGAGAACCCGGTATGTTTATGGCCTAAGGGAAAATCGAGAGTGTCTGACTGAGTGAGGCTTTCAGGACTATATTGTAAGGATATGAGAGAGGCTTTCAGGCCTATATTGTGAGGATATGAGGTAGGCTTTCAGGCCTATATTGTGAGAGGCTTTCAGGCCTATATTGTGAGGATATGAGGGAGGCTTTCAGGCCTATGTTGTTATAGCGCTTGGGATGTAGGAGCCCCTCCGGAGTCTGTACACACTCCCAATGAGCACATGTACCTATTGAGTGATGATTATTGCCGCGGGGCTGATACTGAGTGATGATTATGGCTCGCGGGGCTGTTACTGAGTGGTTGTGAGAATGCCTGAGAGGCAATTGTTACGAGAAATGATTTTAGCCCGAGGGGCAGATTTATGATGATTTTACTAAGATTTCGAACTATGATTTACTACCTTTTCAAACTGATTTTTACTGAGAGTTTTACTGAGATATACTGATATTACACTTATTTCAAAGGATTTCTGGAAGCTGATTTCGAACTTATTTATCTGACAAATACTACCTGGTGACTTGGTGTTTTACTGGCTTTTGTGAAATTGTGTATCTGTACTATTTTTTTAATAATTCTCAGACTGTGATTTATTTTCATTACTACTGAGTTGGCGTACTCATAAAGACTCCCTGTGACTCTGTGCACGGATTCAGGTGACGATCCGGAGCAGTAGTTGTCCTTGCTCGTAGAATCAGTTCACGGGCTTTCGAGATAGCTGCCCAACGTCCACAGTTCTCCATTTCCCTTCCTTATTTAGTTTTAGCAATTGATTCGGAGAGGTATATTATAGTATTAGCAGAGTTAGATTTATTTTATTCTTAGATGCTCATGAATATTGACTCCAGTCTTGGGAGGTTTTGTTTAGAGTTGTTAGACTATTATTGGAACGCTAAGACTTAATTACATTATTCTATGCTATGGTTGCTGCTTATTATTAAAGTGTGAACTTTTATAATTGAACAAATACGTAGTAATGAGATGGTTCATTAGCCTAGTTCTACGATAGGCGCCATCACGGCCTGTTAGGATTTGGGGTCGTGACAAGTTGGTATCAGAGCTCTAGGTTACATAGGACACAACAATCATGAGCAGGTTCAGTAGAGTCTTGCGGATCGGTACGGAGACATCTGCAATTATCTTCGAGAGGCTGTAGAACTCTTAGGAAACATCTATATCATTTTGAAATCTTTCGTGCCAATCTATTGATACTTGGAATCTAAACTTATGTTGTTTCATTCTCTCACAGATGGAGAGGACACAAAATACCAATCAGGGTGACCAGGCACCAGCCAGACCCACAAGGGGTCGGGGCCGTGGTAGAGTTGGGGGACCTGCCCGTGCAGCAGCCGCGACAGTGCCACAGGATCCCCCTATCGTTCAGGATCAGGTTCCTGCCGATGTTGCTCCAGCGGGAAAGGCTCAGGCACCTGCTGTGCCTATTGTTATTCCGGGTCATCAGGAGACCTTGGCTCAGATATTGACGGTGTGTTCCAGTTTAGCTCAGGCAGTGGCTATGACCACTACTGCCAATGCAGCTCAGGCCGGGGGAGGCAATTAGACTCCAGCTGCCCGAGCACCTGAGCCAGTTGTACGAGGTATTCAAGCACCGGGAGCAGCCCCGGATCATCCAGTTGCTCCGGTTCAGGGTTATGTGGTCCCTTCTATGCCTGAGGATGAGAACCGCAGGTTGGAGAGTTTCAGCAGACTTCAGCCTCCGACCTTCAGCGGTACAGAGGGCGAGGATGCCCAAGGTTTTCTTGATAAATGTCAGAAGATGCTTCGTATTGCGGGTATTATGGAGACCAGCGGGGTTTCATTTGCTACTTATCAGTTTGCTGGTGCTGCTTTTACTTGGTGGGCATCATTTGAGAGGCGTAGGCCGGTTGATTCAGCACTGCTCACCTGGCAGCAGTTCTCCACGATCTTTTTGGAGAAATATGTTCCTCAGTCCCACAGAGAGGAGCAGCGCTAGCAGTTTGAGCAGTTGCGCCAGGGAGAGTTGTCAATTACTCAGTACGAGATGAGGTTTTCTGAGTTGGCCAGACATGCTTCGGAGTTAGTCCCCACTGATAGGGAGCATATCAAGAGATTTGTGGATGGTCTCACGTATCAGCTTCGGATTTTGATGACCGGAGAAAGGGTGTTTGGAGCCACGTTTGAGCAGGTTGTTGATATAGCTCGGGACATTGAGTCGATTCGCAGGCATGAGCGTGAGGAGATGGAGGTTAAGAGGCCTCGGGGATCAGGTAATTTCAGTGGTGCCCCTCCCAGAGGACAATTTCAGCCTAGCAGAGGTCGTCCATTTAGACCGCCACAGCCAGCTCGCCCAACTTACAGTGGTGTATCGTCGAGGCAGGGTCCTAGCAATTCTCATCAGGGACGTTCATCTTTTAGTGCCCTTCCAGCTCAGAGCTCCACCAGAGCATTATCTTATCAGGGTTCGTCTATGCATCGTTCGTCTGGTGATTATCAGGGTGGTAAAGGTTCTCGTTCATTTTCATCTCCAGCTTTAGGTGGTTGTTATGAGTGTGGAGAGTTCGGACATGGGTGGAGGCAGTGTCCTCGTCGTTCTAGTAGTTCGTCCCAGCAGAGGGATCAGCCCTCGGCTTCAGCCCCAGTCACTTCACCACCTACCCAGGCAGCTAGGTATGGTGGTCAGACAACTAGAGGCCGCACTAGAGGGGGAGGTCGAGCAGGTGGAGGCCAACCACGTATTTATTCACTTCCGGCTAGGCCTGATGCTATGGCCTCAGTGCAGTGAGTACTATTTCGGTTTGTCACACTGATGCTTTGTATTTATTTGACCCTGGTTCCACGTACTCTTATGTCTCATCCTATTTTGCTCACTTCCTGAATATGCCCTGTGAGTCTTTAGTTAAATCTGTTCATGTTTCGACTCCGGTGGGTGATACTATTGTTGTGGACCATGTGTATCGGTCGTGTCTTATATCTATTGGGGGTCTAGAGACCCGAGTGGACTTGATGTTACTTAGTGGGTTGATTTTGATGTAATTCTGGGCATGGATTGGTTATCCCCATGTCATGCTATTCTTGATTGTCACGCTAAGACCGTGACCCTGGCTATGCCCTGAGTTCCGAGAGTTGCGTGGAAAGGGTCTATAGAGCACGTGCCTAGCAGAGTGATTTCTTATTTAAAGGCTCAGTGTATGGTTGATAAAGGGTGTGAGTCCTATCTTGCTTTTGTGAGGGATGTTAGTAGTGAGACTCCATCTGTTGATTCTGTTCCTGTAGTTCGTGATTTTCCGGACGTATTTCCTGCAGACCTGCTAGGCATGCCATCTGACATGGATATTGATTTTGGTATTGAATTGGTGTCCGACACTCAGCCTATTTCTATTCCACCTTACCGTATGGCACCATCAGAGTTGAAAGAATTGAAGGAGCAGCTTCAGGAACTCTTAGATAAGGGGTTCATCCGACCTAGTGTGTCGCCTTGGGGTGCGCCGGTGTTGTTTGTGAAAAAGAAGGATGGCTCCATGCGTATGTGCATTGATTATAGACAGTTGAATAAGGTTATGGTGAAGAACCGATATCCTTTACCTCGTATTGATAAATTAGTTGATCAGCTTCAGGGAACTAAGGTGTTCTCCAAGATTGACTTAAGGTCTGGGTATCATCAGCTGAATATTCGGGATTCTGACATTCCGAAAACTGCTTTCAGGACCAGATACGGTCATTATGAGTTTCTGGTTATGTCATTTGGGCTGACCAATGCCCCAGCCGCGTTCATACAATTGATGAACAACGTGTTTCAGCCTTACCTTGATTTGTTTGTCATTGTGTTCATTGATGACATCCTGGTTTATTCTCGTAGCCAGGAAGAACATGCTTAGCACTTGAGGGTTGTGTTACAGAGATTGAGGGAGGAGAAGCTTTATGCAAAGTTCTCCAAGTGTGAGTTTTGGCTTGGTTCAGTGGCTTTCTTGGGTCACGTGGTGTCTAGTGAGGGTATTCAAATTGATCCGAAGAAGATTGAGGCGGTGTAGAGTTGGCCTAGACCGTCCACAGCTACCGAGATTCGGAGTTTCCTTGGTTTAGCGGGATATTACCGTCGTTTTGTGGAGGGATTCTCTTCTATTGCTTCACCATTGACTAGATTGACCCAGAAGTGTGCTCCATTCAGATGGTCTGACGAGTGTGAGGAGAGTTTTCAGAAGCTCAAGTCAGTGTTGATCACATCTCCAATTTTGGTGTTGCCTACTGGTATAGAGTTGGTTTGGGAGCGGTGTTGATGCAGGACGGTAGGGTGATTGCCTACGCATCAAGACAGTTGAAGGTGCACGAGAAGAATTACCCAGTGCACGATCTTGAGTTAGCTGCCATTGTTCATGCCTTAAAGATTTGGAGGCATTACTTGTATGGGGTACAGTGTGAGATTTTCACTAATCATCATAGCTTGCAGTATCTGCTAAGGCAGAAGGATTTGAATTAGCGTCATAGGAGATGATTAGAATTCTCAAGGATTATGATCTTACTATTTTGTATCACCCGGGGAAGGCCAATGTGGTGGCCGATGACTTGAGTTGCAGAGCCGAGAGTTTGGGGAGTCTAGCTTACCTTTTAGCAGCAGAGCGACCGTTAGCACTTGATGTCCTTGCTTTAGCGGGTCAGTTGGTGAGATTGGATTTGTCAGACCCTCCACGGGTGGTAGCTAGCATGGCTTACCGGTCTTCTTTATTTGATCAGATTAAGGCACGATAGTATTATGAACGCCACTTGTTAGTTCTTCAGGATAAAGTTCGTCGGGGTGATGCCCGAGATGTGACTATTGGTTATGACGGAGTTATAAGGATGCAGGGCCGTATTTGCATGCCCAATGTGGATGGTATTCGAGAGTTGATATTAGTAGAGGCTCACAGTTCGTGGTATTCTATTCATTCGGGTGCCGCGAAGATGTACCAGGATCTGAGACAACAGTATTGGTGGAGGCGGATGAAGAGATATATTGTTGAGTATGTAGCACGGTGTCCCAACTGCCAGCAGGTCAAGTATGAGCACCAGAGACAAGGTGAATTACTTCAGAGGTTAGTTATTCCGGAGTGGAAGTGGGAGCGGACTACTATGGACCTTGTAGTTGGGCTTCCATGGACTTCGAAGGGTTTTGATGCGATTTGGGTCATTGTAGATAGATTGACCAAGTCCACGCATTTCATTCCTGTCAGTACTACTTATACTTCAGAGCGGTTAGTTGGTATTTACATTAAGGAGATTGTCTGATTTCATGAAGTTCCAATTTATATTATTTCTGACAGAGGTACTTAGTTTTGGAGGATCGTGCAGAGAGGCATGGGTACTGATGTAGAGTTAAGCACTGCATTTCACCCGCAGACCGACGGGCAGTCGGAGCGGACTATTCAGATTGTGGAGGACATGCTACGGGCTTGTGTGATTGATTTTGGTGGTTCATGGGATCAGTTTCTTTCACTAGCAGAGTTTGCATAAAATAACAGCTACCAGTCCAGTATTTAGATGGCCCCGTACGAGGCTTTATATGGTAGGAGGTGTAGATCTCCGGTTGGTTGGTTCGAGCCTGGTGAGGCTAAGTTATTGGGCACAGATTTGATTCAGTATGCGTTTGAGAAGGTGAAGTTGATTCAGGAGCGACTTCGCGCGGCGCATTCTAGGCAGAAGAGTTATGCGGACCGGATGGTTCGGGATGTGTCTTTTATGGAAGGTGATAAGGTACTGCTGAAGGTATCACCCATGAAGGGTGTTATGAGGTTGGGAAAGAGAGGAAAGCTAAGTCCACGGTTTGTTGGTCCTTTTGAGGTGCTTCAGAAGGTTGGAGAGGTGGCTTATAGAATTACCTTGCCACCCAGTCTATCGAGTGTTCATCCGGTATTTCATGTGTCGATGCTTAGAAAATATGTTGGTGACCCGTCTCATGTGTTAGACTTCAACACAGTTTAGCTCGAGGGTAATATGTCATATGAGGTTCAGCCAGTAGCTATTTTAGCTCGCGAGGTCAGAAAGTTGAGGTCTAAGGATATAGCATCAGTGAAGGTGCAGTGGAGAGGTAAGCCGGTGGAGGAGGCTACTTGGGAGACCGAGCGGAGATGCAGATCAAATATCCCCACTTGTTTGACACTCCAGGTATGTTTCTAGAAACGTTCGAGGATAAATGTTTTCTTAAGAAGGGGAGAATGTAACGACCCGGTCCGTCGTTACGTAGAACCTGCATTATAATTGTTGTTATTGACTTGTCATAGGTTGGTTATTCTATATTTGATGTATTAGAGTTGATGGGCTTGAAATCGAATGGTTGTAGTGAGAGTTGACTTATTGGTAAACGACCTCGGAATGCAGATTTTATGGCTCGGATAGACTGGTTAGGTGATTTGGGACTTAGGAGTGTGTTCAGAATAATTTTGTGATGTCCGGTGTAGAATTAGGCTTGAATTGACGAAAGTTAGTTTTGATGATTTCTGGTCGGTAGTGGAAAATAGGCTATCGGGATCGGAATGGAATTCTGACAATTGGAACAGGTTCGTAATTTCATTTTGGATATGTCCGCAAAATTTTAAGTCAATCGGGGTTTTTTTGGATAGTTTCGGCATCGTTGGTGGATTTTAGAAATTTCAAAGTTCTTAGGCTTGAATCTGATGTAATTTTGGTGTTTTGATGTTAGTTTTGGTGTTTTGAGAGTGCAACTAAGCTTGAATGGTGTTATGTGACGTGTTAGTATGTTTGGTTGGGGTCCCGAGGGGCTCGGGATTGAATTCGGGTGCTTAACGGAGGTTTGGGCTTGGAAATTGCAGCAATACAGCTGCTGGTTCTGGTGTAACCGCACCCGCTAAAGTTTGACCGCAGGTACGGGCCCGCAGGAGAGGGCAGTGGATCGCAGGTGAGGAAGGGTCGCAGGTGCGGTTAGGGGACCGCAGGTGCGAGTAAGTGGGTCGCAGGTGCGGAAACCCTTGGCAAAAATATAAATTAGACCTTCTGCGACCCTAACATATTTTTATACCATTGTTGTACGGAAGAGAGCTTTTGAGGCGATTTTTGAAGGGGAAAATCAGTGTTCTTCATAGAGTAAAGTATTTTGATCATTAAAACTCAATTATGGGTGATTATAGAACATAATCTCAGCATTTATTTCATGAAAATCAGTAGAAAAAGATGGGATTAGGACTTGAGATTATGAGACCTTTAGGGATTAATTTGAGGGGTCAAACGAACTCCGATTTTAGTGTTCATTATATGTACGGACTCGTGAGATGATGAAGAACGATTTTGTATAAAATTTTCTGAGCTTCAGGACGCGGTCCCGGGGGTCGGGTTTGAGCTAAATTTGATATTTTTCAATTGGAATTTATTCCTTAAACATAAATTGATGATAAAAATCTGAACTTGGTAGATTTGGAGCCCTCGGAAGTTGATACGAGAGGCAAGCGTGTTGCAGAATAGTTTCCGGGCAAGCTTTGAGGTAAGTAATGTCTTAAATCCTGTCCTGAGGGTATGAAACCCTGGACTATGCACCTTTTCACGGGATTTGAAATGCAAAGGTTGAAACTTTGGAAATATCTTCCTATTTAGGCGACTATTGAGTTGCTAAACCGACTTTTAAGCCTATGCTTAATTAGTATGATTTTATTATGATATGATTTGGGTTGTAAGCCGTGTTTGGGGCCTAGTGCCGATCTGTTTTCCCCTTGGGGGTTGTGTTTACTATATTTTCCTCACTAATATGTTATGATTCTTACACCCAGTCTTTTCCTGATAAATTATTTTGACACTCAGAGTATTTTGATACTATTTTTTAAAAAATGAAACATTGTTTTGGGTCGAGAACCCAGTATGTTTATGGCCTAAGGGAAAATCGAGAGTGTCTGACTGAGTAAGGCTTTCAGGCCTATATTGTGAGGATATGAGGGAGGCTTTCAGGCCTATATTGTGAGAGGCTTTCAGGTCTATATTGTGAGGATATGAGGGAGGCTTTCAGGCCTATATTGTTAGAGGCTTTCAGGCCTATGTTGTTATAGCGCTTAGGCTGTAGGAGCTCCTCCAGAGTCTGTACACACCCCCAGTGAGCGCAGGTACCTATTGAGTGATGATTATTGCCGCGGGGCTGATACTGAGTGATGATTATGGCCCGCGGGGCTGTTACTAAGTGATTGTGAGAATGCCTGAGGGAAAATTATTACGAGAAATGATTTTAGCCCGAGGGGCACACTTATGATGATTTTACTAAGTTTTCGAACTATGATTTACTTCGTTTTCAAACTGATTTTTACTGAAAGTTTTACTGGGATATACTGATATTACACTTGTTTCAAAGGATTTCTGGAAACTGATTTCGAACTTATGTATTTGACAAATACTACCTGGTGACTTGGTGTTTTACTGGCTTTTGTGAAATGGTGTATCTCTACTGTGTGTTTTATAATTCTTAGACTGTGATTTATTTTCATTACTACTGAGTTGGAGTACTCATAAAGACTCCCTGTGCCTTTGTGCACAGATTCAAGTGACGATCCGTAGCAGTAGCTTTCCTTGCTCGTAGCATCAGTTCNATTAGCAGAGTTAGATTTATTTTATTCTTAGATGCTCATGACTATTGACTCCAGTCTTGGGAGGTTTTGTTTAGAGTTGTTAGACTATTATTGGGACGCTAAGACTTAATTACATTATTCTATGCTATGGTTGTTGCTTATTATTAAAGTGTGAACTTTTATAATTGAACAAATGCGTAGTAATGAGATGGTTGGCTAGCCTAGATCCACGATAGGCGCCATCACGGCCTGTTAGGATTTGGGGTCGTGACAAGTTGGTATCAGAGCTCTAGGTTACATAGGACTCAACGGTCATGAGCAGGTTAAGTAGAGTCTTGCGGATCGGTACGGAGACGTCTGTACTTATCTTCGAGAGGCTACAGAACTCTTAGGAAACATCTATATCTTTTTGAACTCTTTTGTGCCAATCTATTGATTCTTGGATCTAAACTTATGTTGTTTCATTCTCTCACAGATGGTGAGGACACGCAATACCCATCACGACCTGTTAAGATTTGGGATCGTGACAATATCTTGAGTTGGTTAAAACAAGATAGAAAAGTTTGACTTGTGATAATTATATATATTACTAAGCACAAAAAAATTGACAAGATAAGATCCGTTATGAATGGAAAAACACTTAAAACTAAAAGTTGGTATAAGTTGGTTTATGAGTACAAAACAATCATTAGATGTAAAAAAAGATTAAAAAGAGATTACTAATATTTTGTTAGGTAAAGTAACTTTAACTAACTTATTCAAGTCCCATACATATGCAAAATTAATGAGAAAATAAATGTAATGAGATGAATAATTAATCATAGTAGATAAAGTTCGTACTAGTTGGATGATCTACCGTAGCTTTCTCAATCCCCCAAATATTCAAATTTCACTCGAAATCAAAAATAAATTTGAAAATTAAACCCCCAAAAAGATCATGATATTTTGACCTCCACCAATTAATTGTTGACTAATTTATATTTCTCTATCTTGATCACACGAAAGGTTTGATTATTTATAAATAAATAAATAAATAAATACATCAGAGTCATACACAGTGTTTGAAGCTTTTCAAAATGGTCCAATAGTAGCAACAACATTTGCTAAGAAAAATTATTAGGAGTACAAAATGGAGGAGGTCAGAATTAAGCTCCAATCCTAATAAATGTCAATATTTTTATTATATACTTATTGATGGGACCCCTCCCTCAAGATTTCTCTTTTCTAAATTTGTGATCTACAAATTTATAGTTGGACCACACTACAATTTAGAAGAAGTCATTGCGTTGGCAACAATTTTAAAAATAAATAAATTTATAAGTGACATTATCTTAATATAATCTTAAATGGTGTTTAATCCAAATCTAATGGTCCCATAATGACAATTATCTCCTTAATAGTCTATTCTACGTCAAATCGTTGCTCTTTCTTTTCCATGCAAGTCTTGGCAATATCTTTGTCCAATCAAAATTTTGGCACATTCAACTCTATAATTAACAACATATGGTACCAAGTTAATATAATCTTTTTATTTATTTACATATGACTCCTAAATTTAAATTACTATTCTTGGTGTATGCATTAGGTGATTTTTTTTTTCTTTTTCTTTTTGGTGTTGGGGGTGGACGAAACTATTTTTAAAGAGGCACTTCATTTCACTATTTGCGTAAGAGTTAAGTTATATATTGACTAGCAAATTTTTTACAATATTCGTGAATTTTAAGCTCTAATAGTAGGTTAGTTACTATTTTATTAAATTAATTATCATTTCTACTTATAAAAACTTTTTACATATAAAACCTTATAAGCTGACTTGTTTCAAAATATTAATCCATAGAAGTTAAACTCATGCATAGCCCAATTAAATGTACACAATTTGAATTTTTGATTAAGTTTGTTTGGTTAAATCATGAGATTTGACTTTTTGGGATACAACTTAGGCACTAAATTAGTGGCGGATCCAGGATTTTGTGCAAGCGGGTTCAATCTTATAATTATATAACTTTAGTCGTAAAATAGTAGTTGTCAAGTAGGTTCAAATAAAATATTATACAACTTTAATCCTAATTTATACATATACACAATGTTATTTTTTTGGTAAAGCGAGTTCAGTTGAACCCGCTAGTCACCACGTGGGTCCGCCGCTGCACTAAACACACATTTCATGTCCTTGTTATATACACCATTTTTCCTATAAATTTCTTTTCTTGTTATTTTCTTGATCAATAGAGCATGTCATTTTAAACTTATTCTAATGGCTCATGTGAAGTTAAATAAAAAGCATAATTTGTAATACTACAGTGAACGTTCAGAGCTTGAGGTTTATAATATTCACATATACATTGATTGATGGCTACATGCTAACATATTTAAGAAAAGATATTCAAATTAGGCCTATTAGATTATTATTATTTTTTTTTCATATGTGGACAATTTGATTCTTTCTAAATCTTAAAGGTTATTTAAACACATTCACTTTGTATCTGTTTTACTTTTCCCCTTTTATGTGATTTCTTTGACTATAGGAACCAAAGTCGCCAACGTTTCTATACTTACACACCATAGCGGAGGGTAGCAAATGTGACATTCAAATCCCCTATAGTTCCATCTAATGTCGACATGACTTGGTCATTTTGACGAGATTTCAGACCCGTAACGTCTCAGGTTAAAATTTCATAGAAGGAAGAGATATTATGTGATTTCTTTTCATTTGTTCAGAATTTGGTGGACAGAGTTACTCGTTATATGTGTTGGTGGGAGATAACAAATATCCCGTAAAATTAGTCAAGATGAGCACAGTCCCGAATACCACGATTATAAAGAAAAATTGACGAACTTTCCAGGCTCACGAAACTTCAGCTTTATCTTGGTGACAATAGTGGTATAATTTAATTTTTCACAAAATACGTCGTATATCGTTATTGTGTTGACATTTAATCAATTTGATTGCTAGTGTATGTTGATTACTATACTAAACAGAAGAGACCATTAGAAGATAATTTTAGTACTCTTGTTAATTTGTAAAGTCATACATTATTAGAAGAGAGACTAGGTTTTTGTCCTCGGGGGAACAGATACACTCTGCTACTACAATTCACATTATTTGAAATACACAATAAAACTTCTAATTTGGAGCATTGTGACTTTTTCTTGGTTCAATTTGACTGATTCTTGAGTCACTAATATAATTAACAATAAGTGCACCAATAATTTCCCCTTTTTGGGAAATAATGAAGTGGGAATTTGAAGGATTGG